>NIXA01000053.1:0-179384 GCA_002242795.1 Byssochlamys sp. BYSS01
CCCCCTTTTTTTTTTTTTTTTTTTTTTTTTTTTTTTTTTTTGGTTGATATTGATCCAGGCCCTCGCCCTAATGACCATTCCATCAAACATCCCCCTATCCCTCTCGGAGCTCCATGCTCTATCCTCCGACATCCTCACTCTAGCAGGCGACGCTTCCGTGGACCCATCCTGGTACACGAAGCGGCTGGGCGTGTCGGCTATCTACGCCTCCGCGGAGACGGTCATGACGCAGGACTCGACGCCGGATCTGTCTGCTACGCAGGCGTTTGTGGAGAGGCGCATTGAGGACTCCAAGATTGTCGGGGACAAGGTCGATGGTGTCAGGCGGTATTTGGGGTTCTTGGGTACCACTGTTGTTGGATTGGGGAGGGGTTGGGGGATTAAGATTTGATTGACCTAATCAGGTCGGCTCAGGTCCATGGATGGGGGAGGGGGGGGGGGCGGTTTGTGATGTGGTGCTACATCTGAAACTCATACCTACCTAGTATCTACGGATGGACATTATATCTCTTTTCTTTTCGTATTTCTTTTGGAGTAACCCGTACGTACTGCCCAGTGCAATACATGAACTTGTACACGTCCAGGCCATCTACAGAGCGCCATCGAACCAGGAAGAACCGATGATAGATAGAATGTGCAAAAGCCCGGCCAACTGCACTATATAATACCAACGCACCTCACCGACTCGTACCGTTACGGACAAGCCGACGCTCCTTCTGCTGCATCCGCTCTGCCAACGTCTGCATCCAACCCCCGGGCCCAGCTAACTCGCGGAACGCCCTGCGATTCGGACCCGTATCCCACCAGGGCGTCCTCGCAGCACCACCGGCCTGCGCACGCCTCTGTCTCCGAGACGCCCTGAGATCCGAATCCCGGTCCTGGACAATCGTGTGCAGTAGCGCTATCGTCTTCCGGTCCGCTTCTACGCCTGTAACCTCCATTTCGCGGAGAAGCGAGATGACGCTGTGCAGGTCGCCACGGTCCCGCCAGGAGAAGCGTAGGAGCTCGTTGTACAGGCTTGTTGAGGACCCCACGATGGAGGACATCCGGCCCTGCGTGCGGATGGTTGAGCGGAACCGCTCAATTAGTGGGGAAGAGGGATAATGTGAGGCGAGGAGGCGGAACGCCACGACGAGCACTTTGGGGTAGAGGGCGTTTATGACCGGTTTAACCGGTATGAACGGGGGGATTTCTAGGCCAGATGGAGATGCGGATGCGAATGCCGTTTTCTCTTTTTGTTTTGTTTCCTCCTCAACTCCCACCCGTGACGAAAGCTGGGACATTGTGACTTGCTGCGCTGGGGTGAGATGGCGATCCAATTTCTGAACTTCGTCTTGCTCTCCCTGTGGTGTCCCCTCTGAGTAGCTGCTGCTGTCCAAATATTGCATCATCGAGAATATCCGTTCCTCACAGACGTTCCAGACATCAGCGTCTCCCATGCCATTGCCTATCGCTTCAAGTAGAGCAGATTCAATTTTAGCTGCCTCGCGCTGCACCACCAATTCTATAGCACGCTCCATAGGCATCCGCCTATCAGGGCCTATTACAGGGTCATCAGTATCACTGGGATTGAACCTCCGTAGACGTTCGTGGATCTCGGCAAGCCGCCGTGCCTCGATGTCCGAGACCGGTCCTGACTCCTCCAGCTGTGACAATGGCTTCCCGTCTAGACCTCGATCTCTTGTCTCTTTTCGCTGCGGACGGGGCTTTTTCGCTCGGTTCTCCTCTAGTGCTGCGTTAAATATGGACGACATCTCCGACATTTCAGCTCTATCATCTTCGCTCAGATGTTGCTGCTTCTGCGCATGCCCTCCTTTTTTCTGCCGGCCAAGTATATCTTCGAATGAGACATCTCGTTGTCCCTGTTCCTGTTCCTGTTCTTGCTGCTGTTGAGGCGATAACGAACTAATTCCAAGCCTCTCTAAGAGTTCACCAAATATCCGTTTCTCAGCTTGCGTCATCGTCCGCGAAGGCTTCGGCGGCCGCTTCTCGGACGTCGTGCGCTGTGATACTGACGCCGCACGGCGTCGTATATAGCTTCTTTTGGAACGGGAAACACGTTCATCTTTTGCAGTCCCCGCTGGCGATACTTGCTCTGGGGCGGTGGTGGCGGTAGCAGCACTAGAGGCATCTCCGGCGGTATCAGTGGTGCTTTGCGATGCATATCCGACATGGTCATTTGATGCTGTCTGTTCTTCAGCTGCAGAATTCCACGTAGAGTAGCGGAACCGGGAGATTCGTTGCGATTGCCATGTCGTTCGACGACAGCAGCGCCATAGCACTGTTGTGAGCGCAGCGGATCGATAAATGGACGGAGGGAAGGATCTATGGGAAGCTGAAACTATCACGGCGCAAGGGATTTGAGACGTCATGCTTTCTTCCTTTTATTATCTTCAGCTCAACCGCCAAGGAGGCTAGGCTGCAGCAACCGTTATTTCCCGCATGTCCTCAACTTCCAGAGTGGGTTGCGGTAGAGAATGGGGGAAATGCAAAGATATCCCGCGTCTTCTATGGACTTTTTGCAACAGCACCACTCGGATGGCACGGAGATTGCATGCAGCTGGACGAAGGTAACCGTTACTTAGATTGTTGAGTCGATCCGATTCTCCTCAGCAGAAGCGGGGCGCTCTCTGTCTTTCCTGATTACAGCTTCTCATGCTCTTCTCTGTCCACGCCCGATTCCTTTCTTTCTTTGCTTGATTGCGCACGTGACAACGCGACACCGTTTACGCGATCCACTAATAATACTTTCTTGTGTTGTGAGGAGCGCGAGACAACATCTACTCCATAGGACGCCTGCAATTGCCCGTTCTTATCGTTATATCTTTTGTTGAAATATGGCTCCTCCGAACAATACTGCAGTTGAACTCTCCGACTTTGAGAAGCAGCGCTTAGCAAATATCGCCGAACGCGATGCGCTTCTCAAGAAGCTCGCCCTTGACGAGCAGTCATCCGGATTGTTCGCGCCGCCGGTGGCAGCTAGGAGCTCACCCTCCGGGCATGCAGGTCCGAAGCCGAAGAAGAAGGTTCCGGTCAAGAAACCCCCAAAACAACAGGAACCACGTCGGATGTCTTCTCGATTGAGAGGTATTGCGGCCGAAAGCGAAGTCGCGAAGCGCAAGGCAGATGAGCGATATGAATTGGAGCAGGAGGTGGAGCGAGCGAAGAGGCGTCGGAAGTCAGATCCGTTTTCGTTCAATGAGATGGTAGTCTCCGGGCAAAAATTGAGTGGTGATAGCTTAATTGGCGTCGACGTGATCAGCAAGGGTGTTGCGAAACCCTATGAACGGACATTCGGTGAGGAGGATATCAAGAAGACGACGGACAAGGACTTGAAGGCTCTGAGGAAAGAAATGAGTGGGCTCAGGTTATGGGGGCCGTGGGAGCCGAATCGTGTGAACCCCGAACTCTTCTATCCGTTGCTGCGGAATATACCTGACAACCTCTGACTGATGACCGTGGAGTACAGGGATCAAACTCACGCCTGAAAGAGTGTATAGCATGGCATTCCATCCGTCGGAGTCGAAGCCGTTGATCTTCGCCGGAGACAAGATGGGCCACCTAGGCGTTCTTGATGCGTCGCAGGAGAAGCCTACTTCAGCAGTGAAGAACGAAGACGACGAGGAAGAGAACGAAGAAGATCCAGGCCCGGTGATGACCACGCTCAAACCACACACTCGCACAATCAGCGCGATGCACATCCATCCGTCTAAACCAACCCTCGTCTACACGGCCAGCTACGACAGCTCGATCCGGGAGATGGACCTTGAGAAGACAACATCGGTTGAGCGGTATGCTCCAGAGTCGACCTCCACAGATGAACCAATTTCTGGAATCGACATGCCTGCACAAGACCCTAATTGCCTGTACTGGACAACGCTAGACGGAGCTTTTGGCCGCCACGACCTCCGCACCCCCCGCAGAGACACAGTCGCGAGATGGCAGCTTTCCGAGAAGAAAATCGGCGGGTTCTCCCTCTGCCCTTCACATTCGCATTATTTTGCTACAGCCAGTCTGGACCGATTCATGCGGCTATGGGATCTTCGAAAGCTGTCGCACAAGAACCCGGAACCTGTGGGAGAGCATGAAAGCCGACTATCTGTTTCACACGCTGCGTTCAACAGCGCCGGGCAGATCGCTACTTCGTCCTACGACGATACCCTCAAAATATACGACTTGAGTGCTAAAGGCATTGCATCTTGGGGACCTGGTCATAAGCTTTCCGATGCGGACATGAAACCCGACACCATCGTGCGACATAACTGTCAGACCGGACGTTGGGTTACAATGTACGTTGCTTTGCTATTCACCTTGTCGTTTTCTTACAATTTTCATGCAGCTGTATTGAGATGAGTATTGCTATCTGCTAACAATTTGAAAACAACAGTCTCCGTCCTCAATGGCAACTGAACCCCCAATCCCCTATCCAGCGTTTCTGCATTGGTAACATGAACCGTTTCATAGACATCTACAGCGGGTCTGGAGACCAATTAGCCCAGCTAGGCGGCAGTGAAGTCACTGCTGTCCCTGCTGTGGCTGTTCTCCATCCAAGCAAGAATTGGGTTGTTGGTGGGACAGCCAGTGGAAAGATTTGTTTGTGGATGTAAGACTAGGACCTGTAAATTCAATAATCGCGTTAGTTTTTTCCCATTCATCATTTAATACGACATATGATCATCACCACTCACCGCGCCCTGATTAATCAGGCTTCGAACTCTACTTCCCATACGTCTTGCGCAAACTCCTTCAACTCGTCAATGGTAAAGATGATATCTTTCTCGATCCCCGTCGGTAGTCGAAGAACTAGGTGGTCGAACGGGATTATCAGGGGATTTGGATCAGTAGTCCGCACAGCTCTCCCACCATTCTGGGATAGCACATTCCGATATACTCTCTCGTTGTCGTGCCATTGGCAAATTGTCATCTCCTTATACCGTTGATTGACTGCCATTGTAATGACAGATTTGACATCTCCAGCAGATTCTCTAAACCACCAATCAACATCTGATTCCAGTTTCCGTTGTACTTCTGAATAGCCAACTTCCATGACCAAACTTGGCCAATGGTTGGATCGATAGGATGGTAGGCGTCTTGGTTTATAACTTTCATCTGCTCTCTTTTTCCGTTCTTCGCCTTGCACATGGGCTGATCCAAAGGGTCTGATATTCTTATCTGCATTGTTCATATCCCGAAGCTTATCATGAAGCAGGTCGTGGAAAGCTCTGTGCGCAAAGGCATGGGTGTGCGACTCCATTTTGACCAAAATAAGCTGGTGGGTGGTTGAATAGGTTTCAAAATCAATCAGACCATCGACGGGATCGAGAAAATCTCGGCGGAAGATTTCCTCGTTTACACCAGTGAATATGATATATTCACTTCTTGATCTGGGATTGGAAATAAAAATGTCAAGCTCTCCATCAAGGACAGAGAGAAAGTGCTTGCGACTTTGGTACTCATATTGATTTGTATTAGCACCGAGCCCAAACAGAAGGTGGTAGTCTCCGTTGCTGTTGCTGTTCGGTGACATGGCTAGTGGCTTCTCTCGCTGAACAAGCAGAATAAATTTTTTATATTCTAATAGAAGCTTCATCAATCTCATTTGCAGCATGCAATCAGCTATTAATATAAGTTTTGTAAATATAAGTATCATCTTGACGCAATCCTTTTTCAGGTGGCATTCCACGGAAAAAAGTGTCCGCCTAAAGAGCTCTTTCCAAACTTAACGTAAGACGTATTTATGTTAAATATTTCATTAGATAAATTAAACAATAACCCACAGAACGGCAAAGGGGGCGCCGAAAACCGCTCTTCCATTTGCAAATTCAACAATGCTTATCAAGGCCTAAGATCCCAACCGTCAGGCCTAAGCATACCAAGTATCACTGTGGGTATCATACATTCCAGATATAACTCTGGAACTCGATTTCATCCTCCAAATCTTCCCCCGCGTGCTGTATTCCGGCTAGCAGAGCTGGGCGCCGTTCCTCGACCGTTTTGGCCTTCTTCCAGGGCAGCTCAGTGGCAAAGATTTTCCCCTTGCGTTTCTTGGGCGTGATGATATCGTCGGGGCGCGTTGGTGTCATATCCCAGGTCAAGATGGTCCCAGAAGTTGAGTTGGCTCCTGGGCTGGCTGAACAAGGCCTGGAGCGCGGCCTCGGCCTCTTGCTGGATAATCTCAGCCTTGACCCAGTCCTGCTGAGGGTGGATGTGCTCATCCTCAGCAGTCTGGTCGTTCATGCCACTGTCACTGTCAGAATCCCTGTTGTCATGGACTGCATCCAGCTCCCTGGTGTTCTTCATGGTGGCGATGGTGCTCTGTACATCATCCTGAATCAGGTTGTGAAGACCAGCGGCAATCTGCGGCAGGGCTTTGCGCGTCTTGTTGTAGTCAATATAGCGACATGTTGTGTGATCCTGGAAGAGGATCCACACGCACTGCGGCTCCTTCTGGCCCAGACAGTGGAGGCGGCTGATGGCCTGGATCATGGTCAGGTAGTTCTGGGCAAGTTCGAGCAGGATGGCATTTGCACATCAGGTGTGCAGGTTGAGCCCCTGCGTGCCACACATGCAGGTCGTCAGGACGAGTTGCACCTGGGAGTCAGGACTGTTGAACTGAATGGCGGCAGCCGTGTGCGCTCCTGTGCTCATGGGCACCTCGATCACCGCGTACGGGATGCTGAGGGCTTCGACGAACATCTCCATGAGCCACAGGACCATCGGCCACTGGCAGAAGACAATGAACTGTGGCAGCTTCGGGTTGAGAGGGTCAAACGCGCCCTCGTCCTGCAGGACCTTCAACAGGTATCGCAGACGCAGACAATCCTTTGCCAGCTAATAGGCCTGGCTGGCCCGAGACATGGGCATCATTCCGTGCGTGTCGCTGCGCGTCGAGTGATACCACAAGGAAAACCCGCGATCCTTAACAGATTTGACATCTCCGGCAAATTCTGTAATCCACCAATTAACATCTGGTTGTAGTTTCCGTTGTACTTCTGAATAGCCAACTTCCACAACCAAACTTGGCCAATGATTGGATCGATAGGATGGTAGGCGTCTTGGTGTATAACTTTCGTGAGATTCCCACGCGTCTCAGCAGCGGTATCATCGGATTCCATATTATTAACAGGTCACCGCTTTCATAGGGTAAATAGATGTCAGCCATGTTGTGTGAGGACAGGCGCCTATGTTTAAGGCGAGCGATGTCATATCCTCAGTGTAAAAGGATCCGCGAAGTAGAGCTCACCTCCGCCGACTGATGAAGTCGGCAATGGCGAATTGCAGCCCGCAGCAGCTAAAAGTTGCACCAGCGAAGGAAGAATACAAGCAAGTGCCGGTATAAGAGTGTGGGAATCGATATATGAAGTGAAAATACACATGCCACTGTAATTGTCGTCTCTGCTATCTTGTCTGCTGCATATACCGGTTCGCCGTATGGTTAGTTAGATAATGAACCAGAGACACGTGGCCTCCATCAGGGGTTTTTTCAGTAACCTCATTATCTCTCTTTTTCCGTTCTTCACTTTGCGCATGAGCTGATCCAGCGTAATCTCCCGGGAAAAAAAAAGGATTGGCCTTCTTGCTGCGTCTACTTCCATGGCAGGTGAGTCGACTAGCCAGACTGGGCGGCCTAAGACAGACTCAGAGAGCCGAACATTTCTTAGCGAGGAGAAAGCAGGGTGGTGACTCCTCACCAAAAACTCGTTTTCTTCGTTGATCTTAGTTGTTTTGCTGCTTCTCCAAAACCCCATTTAGTCGAGCTTTTGACTAAGCCAAGGTGGATATTAGTTAGTGGGATGAACAGTTCTGTCACTGAGAATGACTACCTACAAGGCACTGATTTAAGTTTGAAGGAGTCATTACTATAACTCTTGTCACAGTTGCTGTCCTTATCCTGGTCAGATCTTGGGCTTGGCGGGTAAGGGTATTCTTCCACTCTGCGGCGCTTCGATCTGTACGCGGTATCCATGACGATAAAAATTCGAGACTGGCTGTAATATATCGACAGGTCCACAGAGAAGGATCTTTTGATGTAGATTGAATCGTGCTAGAGGCGGCACTAAGGTGCTGGAAATATAGCTGGTCTTAGCGGTTACTACTCGGTTGCCTTTGTGGCGCAGAGGCTTCGTAGCATGGCTAGCATGCTGGTCCCTGACAAGTCGGACCTCTTCCTAGGCTCCTGCACCTGATAATCTGGACTCGAACCGATGGTGATGTCCGTATGTTGTAGTCCTTCAACCACCCAGCCCGCCGGCAGACCACTTCTGGATGCCAACATATGGAGATCCAGTAGGAATAAAGCCAAAATGACCAGATAATGACTTATCCTTGATGAATTCAATTGGATGAACAAATGGTTCGATGATGACTAGTCGTGGTGACCAGCATGATAGAGTTCAGCGAGTTGTGCTGGGTTAGAGCAGTGACTGACAACAAAGGCCAGATCACGTGTGTTATGCCGCTCGGGTCCGCCGTCGCTGCGCCTTTTCCGGGCCAGCTTGGCCTGCCGCTAGCCTACTACAGGTCAGCAACCATAGGTATACCAGTTATAATAAAAAATGTATCTGGTTCCTGTGCTTTGATTTGAGCATTGACTCTGCAGTTGTGAGACTAGTGTCATTACTCCTTTCAGGGACTCCCTTTATGACCTAGGCCGTATGTATAGTGTACTGATCCGGGTATAGATTGTAGCGAGGACCATCTATTCAGAATCATCTGTCCATGTATGTATACAGAATATCCGACTCCAACGAGTGTTTTGTAAAGGCAAACAAGGGCTTGTATACAATGCAAGAATAAAAGAGCATAACTTCCGCCGAATCAACCCCATGTCGTCTGCTTCCTCCAGTCTACCTAAATATCAGGAAGCTAGAACACAATGTAAATAATAGAAATACTAGGGTATCAACAACCGCATAAATGCTTCCAAAAGTAAAACAAAAGGGGAGGGTTGGGGGGGGGGGGGGGGGGGGGGGGGGGGGGGGGGGGGAAGAGCAGAAGGCAAAGGCAAGGATGGCGTTAGATCATGAGCACATAAAAGCAAGAGAGTGTACATCATAAGAGAAGAGGAATAGGAAATAGCCAACAGATAGAACTGATTTTATACAAAATGAAAGCACAGACAGAAAAGAACTGCGGCCCCTGTTCTAAGCCGCGCCACTGCCGTTCAACAAACAGAGGAACATAGATGGTCCTCTCTGCCTCGTCCTGGAAGTAGCCAAGCCAAAGAGGACAGATTTTCTCTATCGTTCATATTTTTTTGTCTTCTCTTTTCTGTTCTTCTCCCACCTCTTTAACTGAGAGTAAACAGTGGGGGACAAGAAGTTATGAGAGAAGCGTGAAGGGTGATGTGGATACACAAACGCACATAATGGTCCAAGACAGCCCGAGGGAAAACAAGGTCCTTGATGTACCAATCAATCATGGCTGTACACAAGGCAGGGGAATCCTATGAGGCTGATGTCAAACATGTCCGCAAACGCATCGGATACAATGATGATTTGCAAATGATGGGCCCTAGTACCAGGCACATTTTCAAACTCAATTCACTTCATGGTAGGATTCAGGCTGGCGGGGATTGATACTGGTCACGGTCTTTTGCTTTGCGTCTCGATGAGGCAAAATCGAAAAATCGATACTTACTCGAGTTATCTCTTGAGACGCTCGTCCTGCGGGCCTTAGAAGCATCCGAATGGTCAAGAGAATAAGTCGACGAATTCTTCGAGCTGCCAGTGCTATCACGAGGCTCTGACCATTTGGGAGCGTTGAACTGGACTCTGCTCTGATCCCAGGTCGCAGACGAAGAGCTTGGAGGAGTATCCTCATCCACCTCAGCACCAAAATCCGTTGATGTTCGAGGAAGGGCTGGTCGCGTGGGGAAAACTACGACCGAATTCCTGTGGCTCCCAGTAATAGACGCAGGTTTGGGATTTGAAGGCTCGCTGGCCGGTGGTGTAGACTTGTCCATACTTTCATCATCATAGAAGGTTGCGCAGCGTTCCATGGATTCCAATAATTCCTCCCATCTGACTTCGAGGTTCCCGCTCGGCCGTTCTGCCTGCTCAGCCTTGCCGAGACATTCCTTTGTACGTTGCTGTATGGTAAGTGCTATGTTGTGAAACTTCTGTACCACCGGTTCGATATCCTCCATCTCAGTCATGTTTTCTGGGGCCCCTCCAAGCCATACGTTAGTCAGAACTGCAAAGCTCCTAGCATGGTCAATCAAAAACGGGAGGCTAGGAAATCCTTCCTTAGAAGTGACAGGCAGGCGGCCAAGGATCTGAATTGGGGTGGCATAAGAGGGAGTAACAATGGGGATCGGTTGATCTGCTGGAATGGCACAGATGGCGTCGATGAACTGCTTAAATTCTTGCCGATGGCTAATCAAAAACCGATTCATGGGCTCCATCCAATACTCTTTATTGCCAAAAGTAGTTATATTAGCCAAACCTTGCAAGGCTTTGGCGATCAATGTTAAAGTACGCTGCGCTCGAGGGCGGGGGTGATCTAAACACGTCAGCATCTATCTACTTCCACAAAAAGAATGAAGAGTTATTTACCTTTCAACAACCCAAACAATTTAGGGTTGAGGATAGCCGGACAAAAGAAGCGGAGAAACAGAAAGCCAGACACGCTACTGTAGGTAACAGTGCGCAGAAAGTCGCCATAACGATCTTCTGCACAAGCTCTGATATGCCTGAAGATTATCCTTAATTCGGGAGGACATCGAGAAGAGGAACTAGCAATGGCTTTCCAAACGCTTGTTGTGAGTGAGATCAGATTCCTCCAGTTTCGCTCGAGATCGTCGGTACGAGGAACGCGGGCAGGATCAACCTCACATTCTGGGTCACCTTCATCGATATCACGCACACGTTCGCCGATGGTTTCTTCGAGATATTCCTTCCCAAGCCGACGCATGTGAAGGTCAAGCGCCTTTGTCAGCAGAGAATTACCTCTGAACAGTAGATTGGCTTCAACCGTGGCGGTACGACCCAAGTCTCGCACGAGTACTTCGCGATCCTGACCCGATTCTCTGGACTCGTTTGTGTGCATCCTCGTTGTATACCTGAGTCTGTTGATTGTCGACTCTTTGTGCACCCCATCAATCTCTTCTTCGACCAGTGCTGAGATCCAGTCGGATGCCTGACCGGACACCTGAAATATGTTGAGCAGTGTCTCGGCCAACTGATTCAAATCCGAAACCAGAAGCTGAGACATGTGGAGGGTAAGGCCGTTGGAAAATGAATGAAGGAGCTCGGACATGGGCTCATACTCTTGAGACATGAGGACAACTGTCTCTTCTAGTCGAGCTTTCATGAACATTTCCCCCATCGGCTGATCATTATCACCCAGAATCGGCCACCACTTTTCGACTTCCTGGCCCGGTTCCAAATCGTCAAGCCGGAAATCTATTCTCCCGTACATAGCATCATGGGAAGATATCTCGATATCATCCAAGGTCTGGACAGAGTTGCTGTCTTTACTCACCGCATACGACCCATGAGAAATAAGCGACCAGTCCTTCTGGGTCATATTCAGGGTTTTCACAACTATCGAAACCTGCGACAAGACAGGCGGCAGGTCATTGAAGATGAAATCCTCCCGCCAGAAGGGATTTGCTGTGCGATACTTGACAGCTGTCTTGGCACCAATTTCTCCATCAAGCAGAACTTCCGTATAGTAATCACTCACGGTAGACAATGGGGCAGCCTGGCCAGAGGATTTCGAATTCTTCTTGTTTTTTCGAGTCTCTTCGTCCTTCCTACGGAATAGTTTTGCCTCGGTAATCCGCACGCTGAGTAGTCTCTCGATCCTGAACATGTCCTGCACAGAAGTGGTGCTGATTTGATCCGTTGGGAATTGATCCAATGGCGACTTGGGTCCGTAGAGCTCCGGTATGGTGAAGGCACGCAGAAGCACAAACCATACCTCGAAGAGGACTCGACTCTCCAACGCTAGATATATCGGTCGGGTCGAATAATTATATAGAGTTGAATGCGCTGCATATTGCGGGTATATAGCAATGCAGAACTCATCTTCTAGGACGGAGGGGCTTAACTGCTGCACCGCACATCGGGACAGCTGAGTCAGATAAACCGTATTCAAGAGAGTGACGCCCGAGTCGGTGAAAAGTTTGAAGTGGCCATTCTCCTGCAGTGTGCAGCTGACCTTCTTCCAAGACGAGGACAAAGCTCTTTGCTGTCGGTATGTCGAGACACGACGGCCGGAAGTTGGCCATGCACCGGCCGCGCTTGGCTTGTCCCAGAGGAGCATCTGACCAACTTTAATAATAGCCGCATCTTTCTGTACAGTATTTGCAGAATTTCGGCGGCGATCGATCAGATAACGCTCCGTGATAGCCACCGACTGCGGCTTCGTCATTTTGTTCTGGGCGCCCTTCGGCCGAATGGGCTGCCAGCACAGCAGAGCGGCTAACCAGGAATCAAACGTTTCACTGATTTGAGGTCTTAATTGTATTGTTAAGCCTGACGCGAAGGTCGACACGCTAAGATAAGTCGTTTGCAGCTCTCCATCGAAGAGAGTGCGAACCTTACAGCCACGCAGATCGGGAATTAAATTCTTAGCCAATGCAGCCTCCCCTTTGGCCTGATAAATGAGGCTTCCGGTCGCGACGTTGATAGCGCAATATCCTAGCATCCAAGAAGAGGAAGGAGAGTTGCGGAAAGACAGAATGCCGTGCATTCTCCCGCAGGTTGCCTTCATCAACTGTAATATCTTGGAAGAGTCGGAGTACGACAGAGGAGAGATGAATGCAGATTGACTATTGGCCACTCCCGGATGATCAACGGGAACAGGCTTGTCCACCTGCGGGCGAACGAGTTTCTGGCTAACATAAGTAGGCGTCGGAGTTGACGGCTGCTGAACGACAATACCCGACTGTATGGATGGGTAGCCGATGGAAGTTATTAAGTCATCTGGCGTTTTGGCACTTGACGGGGGGCTATTGACCGATCCGAGACGGGCCCTGCTCCTCACCGAGCTAGAGGACATCTCACTGCGTTGGCTATCGAATGCACTCGTCCGAGATCGAGCACGATGAGACTTCATGTCCACCCGGACAGCTTCTTCGTCACCCTCTGGATAGTAAGGGCTGAAATTGAAGAGGCTTGGTTCCTGTGTTCTGACAGACGAGGTGCTGGGAGAGGGACTGACACTTTCCGAAATGTTTACCGTCTCGGACGTGACAGAACATGAGTCCTCCTCCGAATCTGTTGTCACCTTCCGGATGCCGGTGTCTTTAAAACTGTCGGGATATACCACGCCATGCCGGTCTTTGGACGACGACTTCTTACTCGCGCGCCGTTCAATCCGGCCGACCCGTTCGACGACCGGACCGCTGTAGGCTCCGTAGTGAGCAGAATTCCGTTTAGAGGCATTTTTCTTGCCCGATTCCATCTTCCTTGTTTCAGTTAACGAAGTACGTAAACCATGAATCCTTCGAGGGCCACACTCGGAGGTCGCTGCAGAGCACAGGAGTGCGCGAAGAGAGGCACGGCTTTATACACGAGCGTGCACACAACCCGCCTGTGCCTCTCTATCTATTCTCCTTTATTTCCTTTTATTACCGAAAGTCACTCTTCGTAGGCTACCTAGTAGCCCTGGAACTATCACCGTGAATTGCGCAATCGTCCTCGAACGATTGGGAGTGAGTCTCGTCCAGTGAGGTGCTAAGCGAACGCATGGAGTCTGTAGGGGAAACAAGCATAAAGTGGCGTATGGACCGGCCGGAGAGGAGTGGATTATAGCGATTGGTAACGACCAAGGTGAGTCGCACCCCACACAAGAAAACCGTTTCGGTTGGGCAATCGAACTAATGGCACTGGGACAACTAGTAGTAAAGCGCGTGAGTTTCAATTATTCCAAACAGCTAGCGCTGTGACAGTCAAAACGACTCCGAATTATACCCTGTTATCGGCACAATTGGTCGTGAAGGGGAGAGTTCCAAGGGATAGAGGGGGAGGGAGGACAGGAGGCCGGCTAACAGGATAGGGCGGGCGGAGAATAATAATCGGGGGACAGATATGATGGTCGAGCATACCTTCATCAATACATATTTTTTGAGGGTTTTGCGTCCCTTTTTCCTATTTCCTTTTCTCCGATCCTTAAGTGCTCCTGTGAGAAGGTCTTGGGAGTGAGTAGCGCAGACGTAGAAGGGAATAATGAAAGGCCGTTTTTCGTACGATGGAGGAGGAAGTCGGGGTAAGGCGAGTTAGGTAAGCGAGAGCTTTCGGTACTAGTCTCCGGCCCAGCAGAGGGAACGTCAATAGGAACAAGGGAGAAAGAGCGAGGATGTAGAAAAAGCAAAGGGACAAGGGAAGTGAAACGGGAAAGATTAATACTGAGATAACAAGTACTGTATCTCTGAATTCGCCATTGAGCGAAAGCGAGGAGTTGAGGAGGTCAGGAGAGGTTCCCTGCCAGGCACTCCGGTCCCTCTTGGACCGTCCGGATACTGGTTACTTTAGGTAGTTTCACCCCAATGCAGATTGCTGCATCTTTTATGATACCTCTGGATATTGCCCCGTATAGAGCAGAGTCAGAATCGAAGTTACTCCCACCACCCACACATTACATTCAATAATTTTTCATAGTCCTGCCTCTTAGATAGTTGTCCCTTCCATTCCCAAGAATCCTTGCCTGTGCGGCCTTCTTTATATTCATTTCTGTAAAGGGTGTAGCTGGGTCACCTACGTTCCCCTACAAGGTCAAAAGACCAACACTATCCACATTCAGCAGATAGGTCCCAAACCCTGCTTAGGTACACACTGAGGGATCCTGTAAGGCGCTGCGCTATGGCAGCTTAGGTGCTTACAACTACTAGGCACTACTAGCTATCACATACATATTATTACTACGGCGGTCTGTCTCAGCATTACATGCCCTTCTTGCTAGCGCTACCAATTCTTTTGGCCCACACCTCCGTATTCCGTACTTGATACAGGTACCTACCTACCTACCTCCCTAGGGGGTAGGGAGGTAGGTACTGGTATTGCGTTGACTTGGAGGTCACTTGATCTCACCACCTTCAGTAGCTACCTAGATAGTTGGGTCGGCTCCGCCTAACCCTTTTCCGTAATTCAACCATGTTCAAGTTGTCATATTGATATGAGATGCGGATTTCGTCTCTTCTTCCAGAAGTTCTATTGGTATCTGAGTGCTGATCTCAATGCAGCGCATCGTGCTCTTGCAAATGGTCACATCACGTCCCTGCTTGCCTTTTATCGGGATGGCTGTTGACATTCCTGGAGTCCAACAGAGGGAGAGAATAGCGTCTGCCGTGCGAGTGGTACGGAATATGCACTGCGTAGGATGAAGCACCATACTGACTCTCAGTTTGAGTTGGTGAAGTTGAATCTGAGTTTATTAAGAACCTCTGGTAAGTTGGTGGTTTATGTTACAGCATGCAAATTATGACTTGGGTAGGATTGCTTGATGCTCACTCTCTGCAGTCTCTTATAGACAATCCTCACACTATGAATATGACTCTTTGTCTCATATGAAGATGGACATCTGCAGATTATAAACTACACCAGTTTGAATAATGCTGCCATGTGTCACGCTTTGACAGACCCCAACACAAGCTTGATGTTGGGCTGCATCAAACTTGACTGTAATCTATTGTTTCTTTCCCAAATCTCAGACATTTACCATTCCTGTCAAGGACTTAGCGTGCTGACCGTGCTGCTAAGCCATTGCGCAAAAAAAGGCAACAAAGTAGTAGCCCCCCCGGCTACTACAGGCTAGCACTACCTATATACTAAGCACTGCTGGTAGCTACGCTAACAATTCCAGAGAATCTCATCAATCCTCTACATACAGCCAATGGACCATCTTACAACTGGAATGACTTCACTTGTCACGAGCTAGGGAAGCGAGAAGAATTTAGTCTTCAGGCAAACTTCAACAGAGACCTACAAGCTCTGTTCACTGGAATTATACCATTTGTAAGGCGCCTAAGTCAGCGCTTACAAGATCCCTCAGTGCGTACTTAAGCAGGGTTCGGGTCCTATCCGCGCTCGGCAGATAGTGTCGGTCTCTTTAAACTTGTGGGGGAACGTAGGCGTCCCAGCTACACCCCTTACTCCATTCCCTGAAATCGATAAAGTCCTGCAGCACACTGTTTCCGGTGAAGCAATGATACTAGCACGGACTTTCAAGAAGGCTCCAAGAATCAAAGCACACAGAGCAGTAGGCCCCCAAGGTCAGGTACACAAATAACTGAAGCCTGAAGCTTCTGGTGAGACAGTTATGGATGCAGAGGAAACCAAAGCTGCTGTTTCCAGCACCAAACAAGATAATTCTCCATCTCCACGCAAGAAGTGGATTATGAATTACCAGCTGTATTCTAGCTATACAGCCATTTCAGACAAGAGTGAAAGCATGCCAATGACCAGAAATGTTAGGCGCGCCGCGCCTAACATAGCAGTAGCACCATCGTGCTGGTATATAGGTGGTCCTGGCCCGTAGTAGCCTAGCGGCTACTGCTCTATTGCCTTTCGTTGGCGCAGTGGCTTAGAAGCATGGCCAGCATGCTAGGTCCCTGACAAGAAATGACAAAGCAAGAGGTTTCAATTCTTCCTCAGGGACAGTTCCTGAAACCCCAGAGCAAGAATCTCAAGTACCTATCAATTTTGATGTCAGCAAATATGGAGTTAGCAAGGATACAGAGAATGTGTCCAAGGTCGGGGTCTGGTTCAACACAGAAGACCATTTCGCCCCGATGATAGGGACCACGATATCGAGGACGACAGAGAGCGACGTGACGATGAAAGGGCGTGACGTGACGAAGAACTTGAGAACGGCCCGAAAGGCGAAGATAGAAAAGGTTAGTTGGCCTAGTTCTCCTAAGAGATCTGTATTGTAGCTCACTGTCGATAGTTCCCCTGGATTGCCCACGATGAACTTGACACCGCTGAGTAGGTCTGCTCGGTGCCGTGCTCACTTGGAGATCTATCGCCTCTCTCCTTTCGTATGTCGGTTACCCGGAACAGGATGTCTGCGCTTTCCCGGCGATTATTGTCTTAACGAAGCGACCACCTTTGAATTCGATTACGGCGCAAGGACAACAATAGCGAATGCGCATATTTGGATCCTGTTTATGTGGACCGTCGAAGGTGATTGAACCAGCGGAATCCCTCCATGCAACTTGGAATGTACGAACCCCAGTGGA
Source organism: Byssochlamys sp. BYSS01 (assembly GCA_002242795.1). NCBI lineage: Eukaryota > Fungi > Ascomycota > Eurotiomycetes > Eurotiales > Thermoascaceae > Paecilomyces > Byssochlamys sp. BYSS01. Next base: position 17,189 of record NIXA01000053.1, read on the forward strand.
TAGATTGACTGGCTGGCTGGCTGGCTGACCGGCTCAAAAAAAAAAGAAAAGTACAGAGAAGCACGGGGTGGGACGCTTGAAAACTGAAGGACTTGATGATGAGAACACAAGCGGGAATAAGGGCTGTATCTAGCTACGGTTTGTGATTCTATTTGGGCTGTAATGATAATTGCAGATTAAGCCGGGCATCATTACCCAGTAGATTCTGCCATATAAGTTACCATAGAGATCAACTCAGGACTGGCATTACTTCCAACCTCAAAAGACCGGACAATCAAACCGCGTACTGGACACCTTAATCTTCAGGCACAAAACACGTGCCTCATCACCCGCGCACGTGCCCAGGCGTGTCGCTCGCCTCCACCATGACGGTCATCTCCCCTCGTATCGCCGTCACCAGGCAGGCCAAGGCACACCCTCAAGGCCGACTTTCATTCTGTCTCTATTTCACGCGCCTCGACTATATTCTCAGCTGGCACCTACTCTGCCAGATGGTCTTCGGCTGATTCTGGGCTCGCCCCGGACTTGCAGGTCGCCATGACGAGTTAGTGTTCATTACTATCTCTTCGTCATCTCGTAACACTCCGCTGCTATTGACCTATGTTTTAGCTGCCTCCTTCGCCCCCGTCTCAGTATTAATTGACACGGCAAATGGCTTCCTCTAACATATTGTCGCGTTTTCTACCTCCTGTGGGCTCTGCCTCTGTCTACGAGGCTATTCGCCAACACGATGCCGAGTCAGATGAATCCGACATTGAAGAGCGTGGCGGTATAGCTCTGAAAGACGACCCGCAAGACCATTTCAGTGATAGTGAGCTAGAGGAAGCCCTGGCCGATGCCAGGGAGAGTCAGAGTGCGAGTCCGAGCTCTCCATTCCTATCTCAGGACCCCTCCTCCAGGCAACGTCGCGGAGACGCAGCTTCTGGCCGCCGTCGGTGGTTACAAGAGTCTCCTCTTGGCGTGGAGACTGATGACCGAGATGATGATGTACCCCCTTCCCTTCTAATTGAAGGACAAGAAGAAGCCAACGCTTTGAATGCCCACCCTCCTCTTCCTCCTGGTCCTCGTGTTCGCTCCGATTCAATACCTCCAGTTCCTGGTCCGTCAACGCGGGTGAACCGAGCTCACTGGGAAACAACAAGGACACATCAGCCACTTCACCCGATCAATCGGGAGCCTCCGCCACCGAGAAGCTGGTCCGTCGGACAGCATCCAAGCTTGGCTACGGTCGACCCTAAGGAAAAAGCAATGTGGAGATGGGCCAATGTCGAAAATCTCGATAACTTCTTGAAGGATGTTTACGAATATTATTTAGGCAACGGAATATGGTCCATTATGCTCAGCCGAGTCTTGAATCTACTGTATGTTCTCAAGAGTGCCCTGACACCTCCGCAATTATAGCAACAAAGAAGACACTAGCTGACGCCCCTGGCAGTACGCTAGCATTTGTCGTGGGTTTTACGGTTTTCCTTACCAGTTGTATCAGTTACAGCAATTTTCGGGGTAGCAGGAAATTGGATGACATTCTTATTCAAGAATGCACCACAAAGATGTCTGCATCTGCGACCTTCTTACTGTGGTTATTCACCTTCTTCTGGATCGGCAAAGTATTCCAGTGTTTTCTAGACTTCAGAAGATTAAAACACATGCATGACTTTTACTTCTATCTGCTGGGCATTTCTGACTCCGAAATCCAGACAATCTCGTGGCAGGAGGTTGTGAGCCGGTTGATGGGGCTTCGAGATGCGAATCCTGCCACCGCCGGTGCCGTCTCTGCGAAGCATCGGCGGTTCATGGGTAGTCAGTCAAAGCAGAGAATGGATGCACACGACATTGCAAATCGGTTGATGCGCAGGGAGAACTATCTAATCGCTTTGATCAATAAAGACGTATTAGACTTAACACTTCCGGTCCCATTTCTGGGGAACAGGCAGCTTTTCTCGCGGACCTTGGAATGGAATATCCAGCTCTGCATCTTGGACTATGTTTTTAATGACCAGGGCCAGGTGCGAACGCTGTTTCTCAAAGACACCCACAGAAGGGCACTGAGTGACGGTTTGCGTCGGCGTTTCATCTTTGCGGGATTCATGAATATATTCGTATCTCCCTTTATTGTGGTCTATTTCTTGATGCATTATTTCTTCCGCTATTTCAATGAGTATAAGAGAAATCCTTCTCAGATCGGGTCTCGACAGTATACTCCTCTTGCAGAGTGGAAATTCCGGGAGTTCAATGAGCTCTGGCACCTGTTTGAGCGCCGGATCAATCTGTCGTACCCCTTTGCCAGCCGCTACGTCGACCAGTTCCCGAAAGACAAAACGATCCAGATAGCTCGCTTCGTGGCGTTCGTTTCGGGTGCCATGGCTTCCGTGCTGGCCCTCGCTTCTCTTGTGGATCCAGAACTATTTCTCGGTTTCGAGGTCACCCATGATCGAACGGTCCTGTTCTATCTCGGCGTGTTCGGATCAGTCTGGGCTGTGGCTCGGGGCATGGTGCCCGAAGAGACCGACGTGTTCGATCCTGAGTTCTCTTTGCTGCAGGTAATCGACTACACCCATTACTTTCCAACTTGGTGGAAAGGGCGGCTACACAGCGACGATGTGCGAAAGGAATTTGCAATGCTTTATCAAGTGAAGATCGTCATTTTCCTAGAGGAAATTTTAAGCATGATATTCACCCCATTTATTCTCTGGTTCAGCTTGCCAAAGTGCAGTGATCGTCTCATCGACTTTTTCAGGGAGTTCACCGTCCACGTGGATGGTATGGGGTATCTTTGCTCATTTGCTGTATTCGACTTCAAAAAGGATGCCAATACGATCTCGCACAACCGTCGACATGATTCAGGGAGGCAGGACCTCCGAGCAGATTACTTCTCCACAAAAGATGGCAAGATGCTTGCTTCATACTATGGCTTCTTGGATAACTACGGAGCCAATCCCCGACCAGGCGCACCTTACTTCAATCCCTCTTTTAGACGACCTTTTCACCCTCCGCCCATGTTCCCATCGCTCGCACCCCCACCTGGTCCGGAGATGTCGACGGGCGATCGGCTTGACCACGCACAATCGCGGTACATGTCTAATATTGGCCAACCTCTCGGTCACCAGTCCACTGCAGGTCTCCGCTTGGGTAACCTGGGCATAGGCGATCCCAACTCTCCTGCTCCGTCAGTGCTGCTTGATCCACATCACCAACCATCTTCGTCCGGATTCCGTTCCGTGAATCGCACTTCCGCCTATCCGCGCTATAGGTCGTCTCGTCAACCACATCTCATCTCCCACCCTATTGAAGATGAGGACGAATCTTCATCGGCAGGGATTCGCAGTCGTTCCGTGAAACTGCCTACTCAACCGGTAGGGGTCTCAAGTGGAGCTACGGGGACCAGCGAGAGCAACCTTGGGGATTCCTGGAGGGTGAACTTGTCGGGAAAGGAGGACGCTAATGATGCCGAAGAAGGCGAGAATGTGGATGCTGTTGCCGGGGGAGCCGGAGTTTTGGGGTTGATTCAACAGTTTCAGAAGGCAAACACTGAAGGGAGGGGGTTGACGGCAGTTGGAATCTAGGTTACCTCTTTGCTTGAGGGTGTAGGCGTTATCGTGGACTTTGGTTTGACTCTGGTAGTGGATACGGACCACCTTCTACATGCATAACATGAAAGATATGTATAGTCTTAGAATCAAGGCATGGAAGTGTATGCTGCATAACGTGAAGTAGTCTTGCTCGCTTTTTTGCTTGAATGCAACAAGAAATAATACAAATCTCTAGAAGATCAAGACCTCTAGTTGTTTTAGAGCTTGGGGTGGATGCTGCAGACTTGATCAACCAGATCGACCGCGGCCTGCGCACAGCTGTACGATGACTGATACCAGCAACCCCGGCGCCATAGTTGTGGGGATTTCTATACGATAGACCGCTAAGTCAGTTAGCCCCGAGCCGGTGCCGAGCTAATAAACCTAATTTTTGTTGACGCTTGCGGACGCGCCCCCCTATATTTTTATATGGCAACGCGTCCACGCCCATCAGTATAGCTTTTGACTACTAGAAAAAATTCATCAAAATCACCGCGGATTGCTTGCTTTCCTATTTCAGAAGACGTGAAGCTATTCAGAATGCTGGTGGCCAGTTCCTCAATATTAAAAGCATCCATAATGCTCGCCAGGCATTCCTCCGTGCCAATCCAGATTCACATATGGCAAATCACCAATCTCCATGGCAGCTGGGACAGCAATCTGGCTGACAGATATCCAGGATGAAGCAATTCAGCAGTGGATTGAGGGTCTTGATAAGTTGACTGGGCCTGTATGCCAGCAAGGTGTCAGTGAGCTCAGAAAGCTTCTCAGTACAGGGTCTGAACAAGCATTAGTGTAAGGATACAGCCAGTCCCCAGTGCGCTACATAAGCCGGGTCTGGGTCTTATCCGCTATCGCGGATAATGATGGTCTTTTTAGCCTTGTTGGGGAGCGCAGGCGACCCAGCTGTTCCCTTACAATTAGAGAGCATAGGCATGGGGATTGTGAGGCCTGCAGTCTGGTGATTGCAGGTCAGGCTAGTCAGGGGTTGAGTAGTGTGGATATGTAGTAGGATAGCTACAGAATGCAGGGAAAGGTGCACCTGAAAGGTGCATGTTAAATGTAGGGTAGCCTTGGTACAGAGACTAACTGCTGGTTCCCCCATGGAGAACTGTGGGAAGAGGATACAAATATGCATGCATGTGAGATCATGTGACATGGTCACGTGGTCTCGCTTATTATTATGTAACATGTATGCAGGAGCAGAGCCTTGAGCCCTGACAGGGATGGGGGCAGCTCCTAGTGAGGATCTAGCTTATCTAGATATTGAGGTGTCAGAATGACAATTTGAATAGCTTCACATCTTCTGAAATAGGAAAGCAAGCAGTCGGCGGTGATTTTGATGATTTTTTCTAGTAGTAAAAAGCTATACTGATGGGCGTGGATGCGTTGCCATATAAAAATATAGGGGGGCGCGTCCGCAAGCGTCAACAAAAATTAGGTTTATTAGCTCGGCACCGGCTCGGGGCTAACTGACTTAGCGGTCTATCGTATAGAAACCCCCCATAGTTGTAAACAACCCAGACACCTCCAGTACAACTCCTTTTCGATTCGCGTTGCCGCCCTCTCGAACAGGCCGCAGCCCAACTCCGTGGAGGACGATATCCAGATTTTCGACACCCCTTCCATTCGGCTGCTCGAGTCATGGCATAGCAGGCTTCATCGTCGCCGTCATCTGTTCCAGACATGTCCAACATTTTCCCAGCGTCGTTCCGGACGATCACAATCTGCCCTCGCGCAGGGACCACTGTAAGTGTCCTGAACTCCCCCTAGTTTCGACGCCATCAAACCAGTACAACTGGCCACTACGTCAACACCACCGCTGGCTATACCCAGGCTTCTTCGACAGCAGAAGAGGAGAAGAGCTGATGTCAGTCCCGCGACAACGGTTCTACTCAAGGACTTAGCAATCTGTTCTTCTTGTCCACTTTGGTCATGTCATTTTTCGCGGTCATTGTACGCGATCGCAACTATGTTCTTCGCCATATCAATTTTTTTCAATTTTTTTTTTTTTCACTTCGTAGCCAATGTAAGTGGCGGTCTGTTTGGACATACACAAGGAAAAGAGCCAGCTCCCTTCAATGTCATCCTAGCTGCTCTATAGGTGCAATTGGTCCGATGAGGGAATACTGGTTTCCCGTGAGATGCATATCCGACTGGAGACTAAAGAGCGCCGCAGTTCCTAGCACGGCTTTGTCCAAGATCTAATGGGCGACTGGTGAGCATACCGTAAGATAAACAATGCTTCCTCAGTTTTATCTCACCTGTAGAAAGTAAACTCAGGTAAGGATGGCTAGGGTAACTTGATCGGTCTTTCTCTTGATTCGATCACTTTACATGAAGGAGTTTAGCTATTTTCTTTTGCCTGGGAATATGAACGTTGACGTCAACGGTGGTTGGAATCTAGAGCACTAGGCGTCATTCTGGAAGTTGATTTTATTGTGGGTGTAGCAAACTGCTATGTGTACAATAACATGAAGGATATGTTGAATTAGATTACCGTATTCGGTCCGACTATCTAATTCCAAAGCCCCTGAATTCCCCCTGAATAGCATCATAGGCAGGAATCCTAGGATAGAGCACTTACACACACATGAGTCTGGACAGTTAGCCAATTATATTACAGTTCTCCCCCTGCTTCGGTCCTCAATTTCATAGGACATGTATATTCCTATGCTAAAGGATAACCTGACTAATACTTTCCCTCACATGAAGGCTGGCTGATAGTCGAAATATCTTCCACTCGACGACAGCGTACGGACAGGAATAACCGTCATGTTGTGGGTGTAAGCTCATGGGCGGTGCGGTGAATAAGCCGCAGGTAAGTGAATATCCTCTCTGCCTCGGATGCCCAGTCCGCATCACAGCGAGAGATCTACTTGAACTTAGCCAAATTGTTGAACTTAGTAGTCAAAAAGGCCAAAGGCTCTAGTTGGTCCCTAATAGTTCGTTAAGGGCCCTGGTATCTGCTCAACATAAGTTCATCCCAGGATATAGGACATGCTCACCACAGAATTATTATCAATCCGAAGAAAGACCCAGTGAATGCCATCTGAAACAATGCCATAAACACAATTTCCTTTTGCAGTACTCGTCTTGATCCAGTGCACAATGCCTGCATACACTAGATTAACATATAATCCATTATTGCAAGATCGGACTCAGCCTTACTCATGTAGCCAATGCACTGGCCCAAGCCGCTTTCCGTCTTTCCATGTCCCTTTGCTTCACAGACAATAAGGTTCGTCCCCTCGTCGTGCTCGTTTTCGTTCCAGACGTAGAGATCTGGAACTCCTGAAAGAACAACATCCCTTCCTTTATGTTAGGATAACTGGGTGGCTGCTCGGATGATAGCCAACGTTTATTCATATACGGTCCCGGGAGCTCCATGAGGCCTGTCTCAGGGATATTCCAGATCCAATTGTCCGGCTTCTCCCCGAGCCAGGGAACTAACGAAAGAGAAACTTGGTGAAGTAGGAGAGCTGACCCGAATTGATGATATTGCGTTGGGTGTCATGGAAGTAATCATCACAACTGGCCAACGAGCTGTGGGAGCCTTGGCCGGAGTAGTGCTCGTTAGGTCATGTCGAAGTTTGGTCGACTATTAAACCCCAAATTGCAAGAGCCTTTTCCTGATCGAGAGCTCTTATCGCTATCTTAGCATCATTGTGCTGCCTAAAATATGCGTGAGGTGACAGGTCACACTCAAGCCCATTTTTGTCGTCTTCCGGGACAGGATTCCGTCCTAGCACGCTTCGAATATGTTCCTTGAGTCGTCCAAGTCACACTTTCAACGACCTCCTTACTGACTTTGCCATTCCGTCTGAAGGGCCAAAAAAAAAGTTTAAATCGGCGGGCGGCTTCAGGGCCAGCGGGAGATAGTACCGTGAGAAGAAGAAAAAAACCTCAGGGATCAACCAGAGACAGAGCTGAGAAAGTAAGAAAACGAGTGGAAAAGGTAGACTCGGTATCTCCAGGGGCAGGTGGAGGGAGAGAGACCTGAGAAAGAAGAGGACAACAAGAATGCTTGACTCACCATCTCCAGGGGACAGAAATGGGAAAGACGACAGTTTACCGAGAAGGTATGATTCAGCCTCTCCAGGGTAGGCAGACAGGGAACTGAGAAAGAGCGCAACGGGGAGCCTGTTTTGAGGAAAGGGAAAGAGGGGAGAAGGATGAAGAGGAGAGGAAGGAGGGTTTTATAAGGCCCGCGCTGGCACCTGTCCCAGTAGAGAACTTGAAGTGAATGGAACCCCCCGGGCTCAGGGAAGGGCCAACCAGCTCAAGCTGTCCAATGAAATTGTAGCAATTTAGCATGTGGTTGAAGTGAAGAGCTCGAGTTTCTCTTCTAGCCTTTCGAATGGGCTGGAAGTGATATAGATTGCCTGATTCGTCAACAAGCCCTGGAGGACTCCAGGTGATGCACCGTTCAGGGCCGTGTCCGGTCCCGTCATCACTGCTAGACATCTCCAGGGCTTTCTCATATCTATGGTGTCGTCGTTGTATGATTTGTCGGCTTTCTGCTTGATTGTTGGGGCAGTTTATTCTTCAGCAGCAATTCACGTTCCTAATTGGGTACCACCAAGGAGTAGTGACTGCCATATAATTAGGTATAGTTAGAAGGTTGCAGTGACTTGATCACCATAGAACCTAGTTTTTTGTAGTAAATATATTTTTTGGGGGTTGGGGGGAGGGGTTAAGATGCATCATACTTTTAGGCCATGTTCTAGGGTTATTAGCTCACTCAAGCAACCCATATACCATTCTCCTGCATTCAGGGTTCTTCACGGCACATACCTAAACAGAGCACACCTACAGCAACCACAGAGCTTCCTAATGAAGCAACCGGCCCAGTAATTATTTGATTTGTAGGTAAGGCCTAAATTGTGCTCGAACTTGAAAAGCTTCGGATTGATTGGTTGACTCAGTCCACTGTGCGGAACAATCGATCAAGCAAAAAGAATCCACAGACGTTCCCCGTCAAACATGTACCTGGTGAGCCGCTCAGACATCATTAGGAAGTGCCCCTTCGGAAGGTTCCTGATAAAATCGAACACTCTGTTGGGCTACCAAAGAGCATTTCTCAAATCCAGGGGCGTTGGCTCTCATAGAAACCAGTGCCATGGAATGGCCAAGCATAGTTCGAATACAGGTGTAGACATCACTCCTGCACTCGCAACAGCTATCCCAGACACTTCTGAACTAGACCATGATAAGCAACATTTAAGTCTAACTTACTTACCATCCTCTCGCTGCTTACTCATCTTTGACGAATTGTCAATTCGCATGAACCTAAACTCTGATTCATCCGTAGCTATTCCCCAGATACAAGCATCCTGATTAATCGCCTTGCGATATGAATAGCGCCTAGGATTCCATATTAGCTATCGTGTTAAGAATGTGCCTAAAATATTTTGATTACTCACCCATATATGCCAAACACCGCTTGTAAACTGAAGAATGGGCCAAAGGCTCCGTCTGAAATATAACCAGGTTTGTACCAGCTTCTTTCTGACTACCATACCATATAGTGTAGTCCGCAACGAGTTTTAGTTTTTGCAGTTAGTCACGGTACCTCACATCAACCTCCAGGCCGATATTAGTGCGTAGCTTCAAGGGAAGGTCCCTTCCACCATGGGTTCTTTGTGTGGAATCAGCCTCCTCGTCTGCTGCCTTAGCAAGGGAAAAGGCAAGTAACGCCTCCAGCTGCGCGTCGTAAATTGCCTTTCAAGTTCGTCGTCGTGTGTCGAATCCAGGACTCGGTAGAATGACGTTACCAATTTTCCTATACTGATCAGTATTCTAGTGGTACAGGAAAACTTGCTACTCTGAGAACCGAGATCCGGCAAAGAAACATACCAAGATCTTCTGGAATCGTCTCCCGCTTTTCCCGACTCCAGCCCCATATTTCTGGCTTGTCTTTGGGGTCAACCTCCATTCCAAAGAGCGGCAGCTGCATGACGTCCAGTTTACACGCAGATACGGATCTAAATTTCGAACGGGATGGAGTGCAATAGCTACCTACCACTACTAATAGTGCCTACCTAGGTACTGGTAGTACCCGGTGAAGGCAGACAACAAGAGAAGAATAACACTAGCAGGTTTCAAGTGCGCTGAAGTGTTTGCCCAATGATTCCCAAAAGAAAAAAAAAAGAAAAGAGGAGAGAGAGAGTTTGCGAAGCACGGAAAGCAGCCATTGCCCCGTCCCATCAATGCCTCAGTAATGTCGGCTTCCAAGTAAGCCAAATCGCACGAGGACCATTATCCCCTTAGCTCTATGCCTTCTAATGCATCTTGAGACCTGTACTCGGAATCTCTGTGATTTTCCACGCTGACCTTTGGTGGTAAATCTACTGAGCGCTTACTGGCAACGTACTGCACTAACAAATCTAGACAATGTCTCAGGTACATAGGTAAGTCTGAATCTCGTCCTTCAAAGAGTGATATGGCTAATATAGTGCGTACGGGCATAGTTCATCGGATCCGAACGAACCTGCAAAGGCGACACTGGGTGTTTACGTCGTAATCACGATAGCGAATGGTGGGTTTTCCTTAGAGTGGACAATAATTCTATGGTAAACTTCCCGTAAATGGTAAAGTGGATGTAGCTGAACTCAATCAGATTTCAATATGGAAGAGTTGTTGGGCTAAATAGCTGCCATAGCACCTTGACAATCCGTGGCATGCGGATGGCTATACACACTCTGCATCTGATCTTCTGTAGAGAACAACAGCTCACTCCAAAATATCGGCAATTGTACCTGTTCGTACGGTCAAGTCGGCTGGGCAACGTTTCTATGAGCGTCAGTGCCTCACATCAGCCAGTTCGATTGGCAGAAGCCTCCCGGGAAACAATATACCCCAAAATTACTTGAAGTAGACACTATGCTGCTTCTGAATATGAATAGCCAAAGAAGGAGATGCTTCCAAATCCCAACAGCCAGAAGCAATTCTGGAGACGGAGCACCAGGTTGGCAATAAAGACAAGGTTGAACAGAAGACAAAGAGAGAGGTGCAATTGCTTGAGTCGATTCAGTCCAGGATAAGAAGAGAAGAGAAGGAAGCCCAAGAGCAAGCACAGCAAGGTTAGTCTCACAATTATATGCATACAATTCTCACTCCTATTCATCAACTGTATCTCACATTTACTAAGTAGAACAAGCTTACTAGCCTTAAGAAGCATTACATTGACACTCCTTGTGGTGACTGAGGAGTATGAAGAGGAGAGATACATTTCACACAGTGCTGTACTAGCCTGATTGAAGGCTACATTGAGCTAGTTACAGCTCTCTTTATTTTCCTCCAGGTGATGCAAACCCATATTAGTATAATGCCTGCCAATCCATCTTGCATCTGTGTATGCTTCACGGCTATGGACGCACTCTCAACCTACCCTATGGAGTCCTTAAAGCACTGTTCAAATTCCACACCATGACTGTATGATCGTAAAATAAAACATGTCACAAATGGCACAAATGCTCCAGATGACCTGAGCAGTCATATCAGAACTACTAATTGATATGCCTCTGGTCCTATTCTATCCTTAACAGCAACAGGACGCCGAATCATGTTGCAGACGGTCTCTGACGAATGGCAGAAGATTGAAGAGAGACGCCAGAACCTAAGTAACGTTCTGATTGCCATGGTCTCTGGCTGCATGTCTCTGACAGGTGGCAGAGCAGGTATTCAATGATACTTCTCTAGCTATTGTATCATATCCTAATTAATGTTTCTGTTCAATTCTCAGTGGTGTTCTTTTTCTCCTACCATATAAACAGAGTCATGTTTCTGTACCATAGACATACTGTCAGAGACCTAGCATGCTGACCATGCTACTAAGCCGCTGCGCCAAAAAGACAACAGAATAGTAGCCGCTAAGGCTACTATGGGTCAGTACCCCTTATAAACCTATCCCCGAGCACATGTCCCTGACACATACATGCCAGCATTGCCTCACTAGAAGATCCCCTATCTTTGTCTTATCCAGTTATTTTTTATTTTTTGTTTATTTATTCATTTATTTTTGGAACAAGATTTGAATGATATCACCATATCAACTTGATCAACTTTGTAACATTGTACTGCAAGGATTTCTTACTTTAACTTCAAAATGGTTCTTCATATCTCTCATTCTCTCATTTCCCCTGACTTCCTGCGATTCGCTTGCTTATGTTGGCATCTTGAGCGTCTTTCCCTTGGACAGGAGGCCAGATAACACCCGAATCTGTGGAAAATTGTTATGTTTACAGAGTCTGCCAATGGGAGGAAGTAAACTGGGTCCTGGGAACTATTTTCAGTCGCCTCAAAAGCCCCACACTCTCATCTGTGACTCTTTTTTTTTGGAATGCAAACGCAGCTGTACGCTTAGGTATTCACTGACTCCATTCCCTACCTCCCCTGCCATCCACCCTCTGTCCTTTTCTATTTCTTCCACGTCTCTGCTTCCCTTCCGACTCGTGCTGCCACCCGCTTTCCTTTCTTCATTTTCTTCATATCCTTCTTGCCTCTTGCCCTTTCTTCTACCGTCATTCCCCCTATATTCCTAGGTACTAACCTAGATAGCGTATCCTGCCACTGTCTCGTATCAACGTTGAGCCTTCAAACCCCCGTGTACAGCTCACAGTTAAAACTAGCCTGAACGAAATAAGACCTGCAGAAGACGTATGTAGACACCCACGACTCTTCGCTCATCTCTGCCCTCGTCCCACGGCTAGTTGACCAAGGAAAGAAAAGAAGCGCGAGTCTCTAGGCAGAAATCTTTGACCACCTCGGTATGTCAGACAAGCGATCCAAACGCCTCCAGGAACGCCCCACCAAATACTAATATATCCGTTAGACTTAGATACGGCGATGTCAGCGGGATATATTCCTATTCTTATCAATTTCAGCCGAGAAATCAGAATTCATCCCTAGCCTGGTATGATGCATTCGAACGGGCACCTCCAGAAATCCTGAAACTCTCGAGAAAGGATTTCAGAAAGCATAGGGAATTCTGTATCACTGTTGAACATATTGGACCAAAAAGGCCAAAGGCTCTAGTTGGTCCCTAATAGTTCGTTAAGGGCCCTGGTATCCGCTCAACATCTAAGGATCTACCTCTCAGTCTCGTCTCGACCGCTTGAGGTGAAAAGGGATATCGCACCAATTGAACTATCAACGGCCCAGACACTATTCGGGGCGAGACGGAAGTCTTCACTTTCTCAAGTCGACTGCAAGGGGTCCAGTTCACGAAGTGCCCTTTAAGCCCTGGCTTTGCGATTCGGAGTCGCGGAGTCCAAATAATCCTGGATATACGATTCGTTGGTCGCACTACCATCGCAAGTCTACAGTAGACCAACTCTCACATCGGCGCCTGAGGACGAATTACAGCGAGGATTGATAATTGGACAGAAACGATCCTCGCGAAATTTGCAAAGTTTTTACCTTACCAGGGCAAGAATTGTTCTATACATGGTAACAGCACCAAGGAAAGCGCTTCGTTCTTTCAGGCCCTCTCTAGTGTTAGCCGAAGAAGCGTCCCGGATGACAGAGATTAGTTGGCCCCAACAGTTACTTCTTAGGGCGAGCGAGTGCTATGAATCTGAACGAGCGCCTTCCCGTCCGAAAGGTTCGTCAAGAACGGTATACCTGACAATAGACTACGCAGACAATAGTACCGAATGCATGAAGAAATTGCAGAATTCATCAGTAAAGAATTCTACCAAGACGTGTTGACCACGGTGAGAAGGACCAGAAACGATACTCAAGCGTTTTCTAATGCCATCAGACAGAAATACCTTCCTTCCTTGCCTCTGTTGCTAGTTCGACTGTACGGAGACGTAAGAAGGTGTCATCCATGTTTAACGCTGAACACGTTTGTGAGATCGCTAGCCTCGTCAAAGCTTTTATTCAGGTGGTCATGAGCGAGGGTGATTTATATTGACCTTGGCATACTATTCAGAAGAGCAGCGCACACTACCCGTTACTGAACAACGCAGGAGGTTACCTCATTGTGTCGACTCAACGACACGCCACGGAGGGAAATTCGGCTTAGGGTTTGTTGCTACCCGGCCTCAGGAGGGGCAGGTGGTTGTTGGTGATGAAGACATGGGTAAAAACATGTCTTGACATGTCTTCGGAGGCTGGATCGACATGGCAGCGGTTGGTGATGCACTATCGAGTAGACGCCGTCTTATCCATCCTACTGGCAACGGCGACCTGCTGCACAAGACACAGCTCATTCCTAACAGTGAACAATTTCGAGCCGTCTAGACTGCTGAATTGACACCGAAGTTTCTCTTATTGTTCTCCTGTCTTTTCATTTTTGAAGTTTCGTTTTGTTCTACTTCTTGCTCGTCGTTGTTCTTACGCCTACTAGTACCATTAAATTCAAGGGGTTTCTATACGCTGTATACGCACGGGAATCATACGGTCTACTCTGGCAGACAGACTAAGTATACGGCGGAGTAAAACAGTGAATCTAATAGTTAACTACCTAGTAACTACCTAGGTAGCTAACTTTCGCACATGTGTTGATTAATCGCGGTTCTCGGGACGATCCCCTGACCAGCCGCGGATGGAGCAGCTAAGCTGACGATTCGATCGCATTGCGGATCCACGGCGCGGGGAAGTCTGGTCTGGGCGGACAATTGCTGCTGGAACTTTGTACCTGTCAAGTCCTTGTCATTATTCAAGCCCGGAAGTGCCAAGAAGCCTTCATTTGCTCTGCCGGTGTCAAATGTCATGCGCTGGACACTATAACTACTCGCGCCTAGGCCAAACTTTGCCGGTACGCGGTTGTTCCTTCGTGTCTCGGCACGCTTGCGCTGTCGATTTAGTCCTCAGCTCCGCACTCTTTTCCCCTGTCTGACTTGTCCCGCTGCCCTTCCGTTCTCCTCCCCATCCACAAAAAAAAGAAAAAGCTTAGGCCGTTCTTCTCGCATTGTCTATCCTCTTTTTTTCAACCCTCTTCCAGTCGTTTCATCTCTGGCCTAATTAACTTGGCGCCTCTGCTACTAAGCTGTTCGCAGATTGGAAGATGCTATCCTGAGTCCTTGGCCTTTCACCTACACTTCCTGCGTGTCTTCCGTTCTCGGTCTCGTGCCTTGTTCATTCCTTTTCCTTGGGCTTGCTGACAGTCCGCCGCCCAGCACACCATGTTCTTATTTCGTCGATACCGATCGTTCATCATCGTCGCGGCGGTGTTTGTATTAGCCTTCTTCTATTTCGCTCGTACTCCCGACTGGTCTCCTAAGGTCCCCGAGGATCTTCCCCCCAAGCCTAACCCTCCACCTCTGGGCTTGAAGGACGCTGCTCCCGCCGGTCCTCCTGATCATCCTATTCCTCCACCGCCTCCTCCCCCTCCCAAGTCTGAGCCTGAGCAGGTTCCGGATAAGCCAGCATGGAAAAAACCAGAGTTCCCGGCCCCCCCAGACAAAACGGAGGGTTCTCCAGTGAAGCCTGATTTTCCTGACGAAAAGATCCCGGTTGATGTACCCAGCAAATCTCAGGAACAATCCAGCGACCGGACTTCCCCTGACTCTCCACCGAAACAGGGCGGCCCATCGCTCAAAGAAGAATCGCTCAAGGAAGAGCCCCTCATGGAAGAATCTCTCAAAGAAGAAGAAGACTTTGCTGCACAGTTTGGCTCCCAGGGACAGGGGAGAGTGGAGGTGACTCTGCCCGACACTGATTTGCCGCCTGTACACTGGAGGAAACTTCCGGAAAACTTTCCCCTCTTGCCGGGGAATATTATCCCCCTACCAACCGGTCGCCCAAAGAGACTCCCGAAGCTCCAGGCCCGATTCAAGGACGAATCGTCGGATGAAAAGTTTGAGCGGCTTCAGCGCCTCAGCACCATCAAGAGGGCCTTTGAACATGCATGGAACGGATATAAGACTCAAGCTATGGGCCACGATGAGCTTTATCCCGTGAAGGGTGGGCCACGGGACCCATTCAATGGATGGGGAGCCACGCTTGTGGATGCCTTGGACACGCTTTGGATTATGGACCTCAAAACAGAGTTTGCTGCTGCGCTTGACACGGTCAAGAAGATCGATTTCACAACCAGCTCCCGTAAGGATATACCTGTTTTTGAAACCGTTATCCGTTACCTGGGCGGTTTGCTTGGTGCATATGACATCTCTGGCCATAGGCATAAAGTGCTGCTAGACAAGGCCGTCGAGATTGCTGAGATTATTATCGGCGCTTTCGACACGCCGAACCGGATGCCAGTTCCATTTTACCAATGGGCGCCGTAAGTGTAAACTTTCTCCTTCTTTTCTCTCTCCCTCCCTCCCTCTTTCCTTCTTTCCTTCTTTCTTCTCTTTCAAATCCTGGGTTACCAAACGGGATGCTAATGGCTTGCTCTATAGAGCTTATGTATCCCAACCTCACCGCTCAAGTGTTCGGGTTGTGATGGCAGAGTTAGGATCTCTCTCTTTAGAACTCACCCGCTTGGCTCAATTGACAAATCAACCAAAATACTACGATGCCATTGCCCGAATTACGAACGAACTTGAGAAATTGCAAGACAAAACGAAACTTCCTGGACTGTGGCCTCTCAGAATCGACGCTTCGGGATGTGTGAAGAAGAAACCGGAAACCGATTACGAACTTGCCGATAATAAAGACTCACCCGATTCGGGAATGTCACCCGCTCAGGAGAAAGATGTGCCGACAGACGCAGAGAGCTACAAAACCTTCGGGGAACGGAATGGTAATGGTAGCCTGCTTGAAGATCCTGCTACTGAGATCGAAGCACGAACCCCATCCGCAAAGAACTGCATGGAGGGCCTCAGCACTCCACTGGACATTCCGGATACTTTCTCCATGGGAGCTCTCGCTGACTCGACTTACGAGTATCTGCCGAAGGAGTATATGCTTCTCGGTGGTCTCAACGAGCAGTATCGCACAATGTACGAGAAAGCCGTGGACACCGTCAGAAAATATCTTCTTTACCGACCAATGGTCAAAGGTGACCGTGACCTTCGTTTTACAGCGGACGCTACCTTGACGAAACCAATTGACGTCGGTGGTGCTAAGAGCATATCCTACAACTACGAAGGAGCGCATCTTACTTGTTTCGTGGGGGGCATGTTTGCGGTCGGCGCCAAGTTGTTCGGCCTAGAGTCTGACTTGGAAACAGCAGCCAAGCTTACGGATGGCTGTGTGTGGGCATACGAATCTACCCGTACGGGGATTATGCCTGAGAAGGTTCAATTGCTGCCTTGTGATGATAATGAGTCCTGCCCATGGGACGAAAAGCAATATATGAAGGCTTTGGATCCTGACGCAGCACGAAGACTCGCGACGTCTGAGGAGCAAAGACGCGGATCTCAGGTCAATCACGAGCCAGCAGCAGCCGATCAATATTCTGTTTCCACACCATCACCCAGTTTCCCGGCTCCCAATGCTAATATTAAACGTGATGCGACACCCACTCCTGCGAAAGTAGCGATCGCTCCTACTCCACCGGCTGACCTTGCTGATAGAGACCTTGCAGCACCGGCACAAAACAAACCCGTTGCCCTTTCTCACGAAGGTTATGTCAAGTCTCGCATTGAGAGTGAGCACCTTTCCCCAGGTTTTGTCAGGATCCCCTCCTATCAATACGTGCTGCGACCTGAAGCCATCGAATCTGTGTTCATCATGTTCCGCCTTACAGGTGACAACTACTGGCGACAGAAGGGCTGGAAGATGTTCGACGCCGTCGAAAAATACACTCGCACTGAACTGGCTCACTCTGCCATTGACAACGTGACTGCTGAGAAACCAACGCACAAAGACGAAATGGAATCATTCTGGCTGGCGGAGACACTAAAGTACTTCTACCTTCTCTTTAGTGACCCAACCGTGGTCAATCTTGATGAATATGTCCTGTGAGTTCAACTTGCCACCCTGTTCTTTGAAGACGATTGATAGAGGCTAATGTGCGCACCTTTCTTTTCCACCAGCAACACCGAAGCTCACCCGTTTAAGCGGCCCGAGTATTGAGTTGGATGGACTGAGCGGTCTTGTTCTAATGCTATTTTTGGGTGTTGCTATTACGGCGTGTAAACTCGTGCGTATGAAGCGCTATGTCTATATTATTTAATTTCGCTTTCGTCTCTTAGTTTCTGCCATGCGCCGACTTTGCTATTTTGTATTTATAATGGTTACGACACGAGCCTCGAACATTTCTGGCGTACTGGAGAAGGGGGGGTCCCCACAGATAAAAAAAAAGGCAAAACACGAAAGTAATAACAAATGGAATGAGTCACAAGTTTATTCCTTACACGCAATGCCTATGATGAGGATAGAAGTGTGGATAGATGTATGCGTAAATCTTTAATTCTGAGGTGGATCTCCCCCGCCGCATTCATGGATCGTCTTGACTTGGCTGCCATCGTATCAGCCTCACGTCCCACTTGTCGTTCTTCTTGCCATCTCTACCGCACCCACGCAACGGGCATGGAACCTGATCCCGCTGCCCGGCGAAGAATATTGAACTTTCTAGCTGTGGGAAATGGAGCTGGAGGTCTCCTACAGCCTGGAAAACGAGCAGCAGTTTTGGGAAGGTCAGTCGGTCCCTTCCACCTCTTTCTTCTTTGCCTTTACTTACCTCTTTTTTTCCGGCTCCATTCAGAGCTAGATGAGATCGTGTGTACTCAATGCGACTCAGAGGATCTTATCGACAACACGCTGCGAACATACCTGAACTTTACCGCGAAGTACAAAGGTCCGTCCGGTCTGGTCCCTTCTATGTATCTTGTCATTTCCGTACCATCTACAACCTGTACTCTATGAACATCCATCAGCGCTCTTTTTAAGTACTGATTGCCCACTATAAAAAAGCAGAGTACCTTCATTCCGACGACGATGTATCGCGTTGCTCGTACAAGCTCCTCTCCTCGACCCTATTCCGCGACCATGCCGACTACGTTCGAAGACAGATCATCTACAGCCTCTTGCAAGAAGACGACCCAGAGACTCTCCACTTTATAGCGTCGTTTCTCCTTTTTGATGGCCGGCAGCATGAAGATACTTTACATACGATGAGTGAGGAGGGATTGTTCCCACGACTACTGGAGTTAATTCAGGCTCAAAAGGACGATGACCCGGAGAGTGCTGGCACTGGCCTTCATCGGATTTTGATGGACTTAATGTATGAGATGGCGAGGATTCAGAGACTGAGGGTTGAAGATCTTGGTGAGTTCATCATCAGGCGAGAAGAAAGCATGAGGGAGACGGGCACTCCTCTCCCCTCCCCGGAAAACTTGAGGTTCCATTCCACGTCTCCAGGCGTCTTTTCCCGTTTCTTTCAGAAAGACGAAAAACGAAAGTCGGAACTTGGATAAGTGTTACAGAACATTGTGGCTGATGCAGATGACTTTTTATTCATTTGGTAAATGTGCAGTTCTCGTGGATGATGAATTCATCAAGTACCTTTTTGAACTCGTCGAAGTACTCTCATCTGATTTCAATGACCCGCATCATTACCCGGTCATCCGCGTGTTGGTTAGTGCCCAAAAGGAAACTCAAGCGGTTTGAACCGCTTGAGGGAAGAAGACATGTGCTCACTCATTTTCTGCAGCTTGTCTTGAACGAACAATTCATGATTTCGGCCCATGACCCGGTCGACGAACGAGCTTCATTTGTGCCCCCGACGAATAAGGTCATCAAGGTTCTTTCGATGCATGGTAGTTATTATAAGACATTTGGCGAAAATATCATTCTTCTTATTAATAGAGAAGGTGACCTCCCTTGCGTCCCTCTCCTCGGATACCTGAATCTAACCAAAGCTCTTAGCTCAAACATCGTTGCAGCTTCTGACCCTCAAACTTCTGTACCTCATTTTTACGACCCCCAGTACCTACGAGTATTTTTACACTAATGACCTCCACGTCCTGGTTGACATCCTTATTCGAAACCTCTTGGATTTGCCGGAGGAGGCAGCTCCCCTACGCCACACCTATCTACGCGTTCTCTATCCCCTGCTAGCTCACACGCAGTTGAAGTATCCACCGCACTACAAACGAGATGAACTTAGGCGAATGCTCGATCTCCTAGTTCCCGGGATTTTCTCAGCGAGCGAGGAAGACTGTGAGAGGATCCTACATTTTGATGATGCCGATACCACCACGAAGCGACTTGTTACTCGCTGTTCGAGCGTCGAGTGGTTGCAGGATGAGAAGCAACCCGAGAGTAGCGAAGATGAATCGCCGAGCGTGAGCAGGACGCTTACTCAACAGTCGGACACCAGTGCTATTATTCCGGTTCTGAGCCTGTCTCCTGGTACCGAAGGCGATGTCGACATCGACGATCCGTTTGAGGCAAGCAGAGGATTATCCAGCCCTACAACGCCCAGTTCACCCGATACCTCATCACCGACGCTCTCTGACTCACATCGGCCATCCCCTCAGTCACGGCAAGGCCATAAACCAAGCCTGGTCCAATCCCTCGGGGTACAGTTGCGTCCAGCTACTTCGTCCCCATCGAGCGTCCAAGAGGTGGCGGCGCTCCGAGACGATAGGAAGTCAAGGAATACTCCGTCGCCTTCCTTCTCTGATTCAACTACTAGCCCGACTAGGATGGGAAGGAAGCCTAGAATCAAACCCGAACCTCCCAAAGCGAGGCGACGGCGCGGTAGGCGCGACACAGCCACGGAGGGCCACAATCCAGAACCGAGACCGGCTTCGACCTCACCTTCTCCCCCGCTCCCTTCAGCTTCTATCGTTACCACTATCGAGTCGGTGACGGAACGGAGCAGCTCCATGAGCATATCTCTTGCTCCGCCTGTCCCAAGCCATCATCCTCGCTCACCCTCTCACTCTCCACCAGCTCTACCACCACCACGCAGGTCAACAATTGCAGCTCACATACGCTCGCACATACTACCGGGAAGCAAGGACGAGGATCATAATCTTGGTAACGACAACAGTGACAATAATTCTCATGATCGTTCCAGCTCCTGTGAAGCTATGGGGCTTGCGATCCCAAATCTCCTTCATCACCATCACAAACATGGTCCGAAACCCGACCCTCCCAAGTCGAGGCATGGAAGTCGACCAGCCATGAAGCATGCGCAAAAATCATCTCAGGAATCCGTACTAGATGAATAAAATAAGAAAAGAATAGAAAGATGAAAACGGACTGGAGATACGGAACTGGAAACAGAAGAGTAATCTGTGCAAGCCGGAGAGGAAAGCGCTAGCTTGTGTTCTCCTGCCTGTTGAGGCGAGATATGCATGGAGCTGCAGGGAGTCAGCGGAGTATTTTCCCCATTGTCTGCGTCTGTTCTAGCGAATTTGGTCTGTTATATGAATCTTCTTCGTTCATATGAGGACCAATGGCCTCATTCCCAAGTACACACTGTGGCTAGTACATAATTGCTACACCATGCTCACCGGAGCATATTGCCTTCGGGGGCCTATACGATCAAGGGGAACTCTTCGTCTTCCCGTCCGATCAGATCAGAAAAGATGTAATTTACCTTGTGGGTGCCACCACGTCTGGAAATACAACCCTCACTGTCCAATCCTGCGCTCCTATATAGGGCTGGCCAGCGTCTCTCACCTCGCACTGAGGCCTCCTCGGCAGGTTCCTCAGCACAGCCCTCCCTGTGGTATTGCGACCATTCCACATTCTCATCATACTCACAGCTACAATGTACCTTCACTGCGTCCCTGAGCATTGGCTCGACACACATAAGAAAGGCAGCTACCCATCGTGGAAGGAATACAGTGAACGAGACCGAGCAGGCTGCCACTATTACCAGTGTAGTAGAACATCAAGGCATCGCGGTCGAAGGGAAACAAAGTATTCTCTGCTTGCATTAAAGGTTTTTCATTTGTCTTATTACCATCCCATTCATCCTACCCCTTCTTCAGAGACTATTATTATATAAGGGGCATTCAATCCACACAAAATCCATCCCATCCATCCCAATTAAAGCATTCAAAACATGCGGCGTATCCACCTCGGACCCTCAACTCAACTTGACAGGAGCAGAGGCGTTAACTAGGGAGAGATATTATCGTCTCGCCCTAAAAAGTATAAAGCGACGTCGTTCAACTAGACTAACACGGTGGAGATAACTCATCATGGACTTCTCTAGACAACCCTGATCTGGCAAAGGCAGAGAGCAGAAGTGACAGGAGACCACATGAACACATCGATTTCACTTCATTTTCGCTTGCTCAAGACTTTGGTGATAGCATGTCGAATGGTGGTTCCAGCCTTCTCGGTTTCTTTCTTCGTAAGTCCGATGGTAACACAAACTCTCAGGGAGGGCGGAACGAGCTGTTTTGGTTCGAAGCTGTCGTCGAGTGTCTTGACACGGGTTATGAGAACACCGTTCACGAGACACTGGGTAGTGAATCGAATGGGTTAGATATAGACCAGGTCCTGCCACAGAGGAGAGAGAGAAGAGTTACAAAGAGTAGCACATACCTCGTCAACGACATCTTGTAGCAAAAATTTCTGATCTTCCACAGAAAGCTTCTTCGAGGAAACAACTTCTGGCTTCAAAGCGAGAATGATTACTGGGTTCTCCGGGGCGCTAGTACAGTAAACCCAGTCACTGCGGGGATCGAGCTGGGCTCGGAGCGCTTTGGTATATTCTCTCAGTTGCACGATCGTCTCCGGGTTGTTCTGAAGATATTTGATCGTCACGCTAGCCGTCGTTGAGAGCAAGGCAGGTAGCGCCGCAGAAAACGTGTACGCTGAAGACGCAATACGCTGATGGTTGACAATCTCCTCCGACCCAGCACAGAAACCTCCTCCAGCGACCAGCGGGCCGGCTAGAGATCCGGTAATCATATCAACTTCGGCTGCATCGACGTTCTGATGTTCCGTCACACCGCGGCCAGTTCGTCCGAGGACGCCAAACGACCATGATTCGTCGAGGATCAGTCGGAACTTGTACTTGAGTTTCAACTCAACCTTGACAGACGGGAAGTTAGTAGACTCAAAGAGAAACGACTATTCACCTAGCCACCAAAAAGGGATGCTGCTCGCTTACAAGCTTCGGCAAGTCTACTATATCGCCGTAAGACTCAAAAAGACCTTCCGTGATGATGAACCTCCTTGTTAATGTCTTCCTATTCTGTTCCCGGGTGACCTTTGCCAGCACTCGTTCCAAATCTTCCATATCATTATGCTCATACCACCGGACCGTACTGCGCGAGATCTGGATACCCTTTCGAATCGCGAAATTTACCCCTTTATCAGCGACGATAATATCGCCACGCTTTGAGAACGACGGGATCACGCTCGTAATCGTAGCAAATGCTTGAGCATAGGTAATTGAAGAGTCAACACCAAGGAACGACGCAATATCTGCTTCGGTCTTCAAGTGAACGTCCTGAGTACCGTAGAACCCTCGCGGGCCACAGGGGCCAACTCCATAGTTACGCAAAGTCTGAATCGCCTTTTCTTTGACGGTTTCATTCGAATTGAGGTTGTAAAAGTTATTCGACCCGAGGTTGATCACAGTTCGGCCATTGGACAACTTAGACTTCGGTCCGATAGCACTGCAAATATTCGTTCAAGTATCAGTTAGAGACTCGGTCTAATTCACGATAAGGGGAAAAGGGGGCCAAAAGGATCGTACCTGACAATAACGGGCCGCTTCTCAACCTCCATTGCTTCCAAAGCAGAAGGCTCTCCTACCAACGGTTCCGGGGTCCACTCATCTACTAGGTCATCAATCTCATCCTCAGAGAGTTGAACGACGCCAGCCTTGGTCGAGTACTTCGGGGCGAGGAGATAGCGCACGGCGAAAAGGAAAAGGAATAATTCCACCGCCGATCGAATCGGGTCATCTTGATAGCTTGATTTTACGTAGCGCAGAATAATCGCAGACCCTGGAATGCGATGGAATATATTGGCCAGCTCGTGGACGTACTCCGATAAAAGCCGTTGCGTCTCTTGCGTTTCCATGGCGAAATGGGAAACTATGGCAGACAGCGCTCAGGAGCGCAGGTCCTAGGGTTCCCGAAGTATGAGCACGCTCCTGTACAGCGAATGATAAAACGAGTAAAGCAAACAGGAGAGAAATTGGGAACTGGGAAATCGAGATCGAGGCGCTACAGCAATGCAGACAGATAGTGCAGAGTACGAAGCGGTGAAGCCGGACGCCTAGCTGGCCGTACCACGTGATGCCACTTCCTTCCACAAAGGGCGCCGCCTGCAGTCGCTACGGATCAGTGGTCGACCAGGCCTGCAGGGCAGAACAACGCAGTTTGCTATCTATTGTGGAGTCCATGTGATGTCTACTAGTAGAATTGGCAAGGCGAGGAGGAGGACATCGCCAAAAGAAAGATCACTGTAATTAACCCTGACTAACTTCATTCCATCTATAGACACTCAGGATAACAATAACCAAGGAGAGAACTGCAGAATTTCAAAGCCTGATGACACACGACAAACAAAGAATGCAACGTCTCAAGTAACGAGGGTACATCAGTTAACAGTAATGGGATTCGTTCATTAGAGTTTGAAAGGGAACAGTACCAAACGAGACGTGATTAACCACAACCCCTATTCAAGACTGGGAAATAATTTGTACAGCGGACCATTAAGGCCGGAGGAAGGTTCCTAGATCAGGTTGTGGTGGCAGCTGCCGCTGCCGCTGAACCTGCTGAAGTCTCATCCGAGCCGGGGACAGGACTGCCCGCGTGGTAACCATTCGGAAGATGACTTCCGGTCAACGTTGCGGCCGTGTCATTGTTGTTTGAATCGAGTGGTTGCTTGAGCTGCATGACATCAAATTGAAGCTTGAGATTCATACGGCGAATGACCAGTGGGGCAGCGATGAGCACAATAAACAGCACAAGCATCGTGAAATAGAGGATGGCATAACGGACGACTCTGCGCTTACGAAGCTTGGATTGCTTCAGCGAGTAGATCGGGGGACGGATTTGTCGACTACGATGACGTTAGAAGCAGCACAATTTGTTATGTTAACGAATAAAGAGCGGGGGGGGGGGGGGTAGAAATCTTACCTCGGCCGCAACCAGAAAAGAATCACTGAGTGGATCTTGTCAATGTAAGGAACGCAGAGTGCTGGCAGCATGGTAAACAATATCACATGACCCAAGACGAAGTCACCGGAGAAGTAACCCAATTCCGTAATTTTACAAAGGAATTCACGTCCCGGCTGCGAAAGAGTGTGCCAACCCAGACTGTACCATTTTCCAGTCCACCAAGCGATGTTGGACTGGTCACTCTTGAACTCTCGGGTCAAGCAAACGGAGATGATAAGCTTATAGACGAAACGCTGAACAGCAGCCGCGGCGATCATACCCAGCAGGCATCTCGGCCAGGACCAGGACTCCAGGAAGAACATGACCTCGAAAATTGCGAGCAGCACTATCACCGCGATTGCATGCGCTATAGCGGCAAGGACTGCGCCAAATTTCTTGCAGCACATACTGAAAATGGGACCCATGCAGCATGCCATGCCGAAGAAAACGCCAGCAACACCTGCATTGACACCAATCGGGCCGAAGGCAACGATCGCTAAGCGGACAACTGCATTGTACTTCGTTCCCTTGTCCTGCTGGACACCAGTCCTGGAGTTGATGTAGAAGTATGGAACAATGGTAGCACCACACAAAACCAATGGCCCAACAATCTCGCTGAAGAAGATATTCGTTATACGAGCCCTGGGAACGTCCCCGGAATTCTTTTCAGAGGGATTGCCAAGAAGCTTGCGCTTGTACCCTGTGATGCGAGTGCGAGACATACGGCAGAAAGCAATCCAGGAGGAACCATGAGAGCGAGAGTTGCCGCGGGAGAGCCAGCGCAAGTAATCACGGTAATCGATGAAGAAGTCGTTCCACGCGAATTGATGCGGATTGAAAATGAACGGGGAAATGCACATCGCAAATAATGAAACCCAGAACCAAATAAGCGCTGGAGTCCAGATAGTTGACGTTGCGAAGAGCAGCATCAGAAGAGACCGAGCCCCGACATAGATAGATGGACCCGCGAACCGCGAATACAGGACACCGAAAGGAATGCGAGCTGTGGCAAAACCACGTCCAGTACCGATATAGCGAGCGCCACCGAAGGAAAGATTCTGGTGCACAGCATTGGCATAAATTTGACAGACGAAGACTTCGAACATGAATGAGAGAGAACCGAAGTGCTTTGCGAGACGTGTTGCCATGCGCCAGACCCCTCTCTCTGTCAATTCTTGAACACCCAAAGGAACCAGCGAAATGAAAAACACAATGAAGATGGATATGACGCATCGGTTAACCCAGTTTCTGATAGGAACGAGATTTGCACAATAGGTAGGCAGAAGAGGGTCCGTGATGGGCTTATCGGAGTTGAATTTACACAAAATCGTCTCGTGCCTCAATGCTCCCAGGTTGATCAACACAATCATGAACATCTGCACTGAAAGCATAATGAACATATTGTTGATATGGAAGCCAGGGTGAGCGTAGTAGAATGACAAGAACCGGTCAAGAGGTAGCTGTGTACCAAGATAATAGTACTCTCTTGAGAGGAACTGTTCGCCCATGCCGGTACCAATCTTCGTTGTGAAGTTCAGAATCGAGCCAAAACCGAGATCACGACCTTTGCCGCACTGGAAGTACTCGCAGTGCTTGATACGACCGCCGCGGAGTAAAGCATTCATACCAGCGTAAATATCTTCGTTCAGGTGCAATCCCTTCTGGCCCTTGGAGACACCACCGCGCGTTGTCATGTACACTCCATTCAGGAAGTCAGGGTGACCATAGTGCAGCTTTCCACCGATTTCGGCAAGAGTTCGAGCAAAAAGTGTACCAAAGGTCTGTTCCTTTCCAGCAGCAACATCGCCCAAAACACCGATATTCTCTGAGAAAATGTATTCACGCGCACCAAGAATTGCGACGGGGTTCGTAGCCTTCGATGGGACGCCAGGAGTGTAAGGTGAGACATTATCGGTCGAGAGCTCTTCAAATTCGGCAAGAACACTACGGATCTTCAAGCATTCCTCAAGATAATTATCTTGGTTGGCATCGATAAGCTGGATGTACTCGCCGCGATAAAAGATAATCGAGTGGTTTTGGTTATCGGCCTTTCCGTCTCCAAGGATAGGGTTGCCCGACAGCTGAATCCTGAACTTGGGCTTGCGCATCTGATTATCAAGGATCTCCGAGTGCCCATCAATCAGGGCAGAGTACAACCGCGGCTCCTCGCCCTCGTTCGCCGGAGGCTCTTCGTCCAGGTACGCGATCTGCAAATCTGGATAGGCACGGAGGAGGAACTCTGTGTTTTCGCGTTCTTCCTTATTGAATTTGGCATAGCGTTGCATCGAAACACAGATCTTGAACTTGCGACGAGCCATTCTCTCCAGCTCCCGTTCAAGCTTCTCCGAGTTACCACCGAACATCTGGACAACTTCCGGGTTCTCCACACGATACAAAAGCTTAATCGCACGGCTGTAGTTCATGAAACCGGAAACCGTCCTGTAAAGGGTCTGAGAGCGCAACGAAGCCCAGATACGAGTGCGGAGGGTATACTCGGGAGCGGCAGACTTAAAACCAATGCAGTAGAACGGAAGATCATCGATTTTGCTCTTCGCAGCATCCTTCTCCGACTTCTCGTAATCCCCGTTGAACTGAGAGGTCTCATCTGCCAAGATTTTCGTATCCTTCACGAAACAATCCCACTCATGAGGATGGAGCTGCTTCAGGTACTCCAGGAGCGTGACACGAGAGTACGGCTCATCCTCCCTTATGATTTCTCGAAGGGAAAGGAGAATCTTCTCACCATAGTGAGGGATCATAACAGTGAAGGTCGGCATGTTATCAACGGGAAGCGGTTCAGGCATGGGTGTGGACAGAGACTGAGCGAAGAAAGAAATACGACGTTCAGCTTCGCTTCCAGGTGGGAAGAATTCCGTATTGAATGACAGATCTTCCTGAGAGACGAAGAAAGTCGGCGCACGAAGGGTCCTTTTACCTTCTTGCTCAGATGGCACTTGGTGGTAGAGTAACTTCTGTACATGGTCGATTGCCAGAAGGTGCTCCCGATACATAGAAATGATGACAGCGTTCCAGACCTGCGAAATCAGAACCTTCGGCTTGTATTTAATTTCCATGTCTGTAGTCGCCAGGACCTTCGAATAGATACGCTTCGGGAGTCGAGAGAAG
This sequence comes from Byssochlamys sp. BYSS01, assembly GCA_002242795.1. Lineage (NCBI taxonomy): Eukaryota > Fungi > Ascomycota > Eurotiomycetes > Eurotiales > Thermoascaceae > Paecilomyces > Byssochlamys sp. BYSS01. Next base: position 44,871 of record NIXA01000053.1, read on the forward strand.
ATATTTCTCCATGGCGACCAGATCGATACACCGAGGTAGAATGACCTTGCTACCGAAAAAACAGTATTGCAAATGACGTACCACAGGTAACTGTCGAGGAAGAAAAGCGTCAAGTCCATGAAGACCATCAGACCGAGCAAGATCTGAGGCTGAGCATGGCAAAGTTTGTCCGGTATGTAGGTGACGCCCGCACAGTAGTGGATATGCATTGGAGACAGAATTCGGATAGGATCCTTCAAGGACAGTGTCAGGAAGAAGTAGGACTCGACTAGCTTCGCGCCGAAGACGACAACCCAAAGCCCGTAAGACATCCACATCTCATCCCCTCCGAGGCGTGCAAAGCTGGCCGTAAAGGTCTGGCTAGCCACGTACTTGCGGGTCTTAGTGTTCAGGTAGCTCCCGAAAAGCCCACCGAGAGGCATGACAGAAAAGAAAGCGAACGTTGCCAGAGCAATAAAGAAATGTACAATACCAACAGCTAAGGGAGGACCGCTATGTGGATCAGAAGCCTTGTACACATAGACACCGGGAGCCAAGTTGATAACAAAGAGAACGAGGATGAACAGAAACCGCTTGGTAAGATGCTGTGCCCCAGCCCATCTTCTGGGCACATAGAGCCACTCTGCAAAGGTCGCAAACATCTGGATCAAGGAACAGAGAGCACCACCGAAACCAACAGCGGACCAAGAATAGGCTCCGGGGGGCTTATTATTGGCCTGCTGCTCATAGTGTTTCGTGTACAGGGTCGGAGCATTATAGGCAGTGAAGAACCAGAAAGCACCGAGGTGGATGACCCAGATGCGATTGAAATTAGTGATCAGATGGAACCAAGAGCGAGTCTCCTTGTAAGTCTTGAAGAAAACCTTCTTCCAGACTACGTCCTTCAGTCTCGTCCATCGCTCCGCCGGAGGCAGGTCAACCAGACGGGTTTTGTCTTCGAAGACTATGCGTTCAATACCTTCCGGGTACCAGAATAGCTGATTCATATCATCATAGCCAATAATCTGGTTATGATCACGCTCGCGGCGAACGTACTTCCCATCGACAATCTCGTATCCTTGATCACGACAAAATTGGTACAACGGCGTTATAATCTCGTTCAGATAGGAGACCTCCTCGACTGGCTCAACGCGGTTCTGGCACTCAGGGGAGTTGTAATAATCATCGGCGCACTTGAAAATGAAGCAGACGCACTCAGGCAGATATCTGACTTGGTTGGCTTCACCCCAGCAGAGCAAATACAACGCAATCTGTCGGGCTCTGTCATGCTGAGACATGCGGTTCATACGAGTTTTCCATCTGTACTCAGCAGCCTCCAGACTGTCGTCTCCCTCCATCGACTCGAGGGTCTCGTCAATTTCTGCCTGGTTTTCTGCGGTTTGAGCGGCCCGAGCCTTCTTAGCTTTCTTACGCGCTTTGCGAGTTTTCCGATCCGCCTTGCCTAGATTCATATTCGCGAAGCCGACTGCATCGTCCAAGTCCAGATGGGCAGCGAAATACCACCGCCTGTAATTGGCATTGTCACCACCAATGTAGTCGGCGTGCAACGACAGAAGGGCTTGATTGGGTGTCATCCGAGAAGCGCGAGAGTCTAGCAATGTCATCATATGATCGTACATGTTGCGCATGCTGTCCCGCTGAAAGCCGAACTTGTTTACGAGATCGATAAAGATGTCCTCAACCTCTTCTTTCGAAAGCGGGATTTGAGCATCGGATGTCCATGCAGGGTAAGGCTCCCTGGAGCGCTGACCGGCCGGCAGACCACCACCATAGTCCATGCCATAGACGGGAGTGGATGCCCCAGATGAACGGTTCCCACCGTAAGATATTTGCGAAGAAGGAGGTCGGTAGCCATATCCACGCCCGGCCATTGGAATGTCGCTATAACTGTTGAAACGCTCATCCCCGCGCCCGTAGTAATCCATCTCGGCGGCACGAGCTGTGTCAGACCGCATTGTGAAGTCACTAAACGTTTCCGACTCATCTTCGGAGTCATGACCCCTGCGCCGACCTCTTCCACCATAGCCTTGGGCCTGGCCGTCGTCATAGTACTGGTCATTGTAATACCCATCATGCTGACCGCCTTCGTAGTAGCTACCGTCGTGGTAGGAATCGGTGGGGTACTGGCCACTGGGTCAAGTCAGCCTGAAGCACTTCATACTTGAATACTATCGGTAGAAACGTACGATCGATCGTAATAGTTATCACCTTGGTAGTCATAATACCCTTGGCCATTATCATCTTGGTAGTGGGCATTGTGGCCCTGGCCCTGGCCCTGGCCCTGACCCTGACCTTGGCCGTGGCCTTCATCGTAGTGATAGCCCGACATGGCTGAAGACCGTCAACAGTTGATTTCCTGGCAACTCCTAAAAGAGCACACTACCGGTCAGTCACGCAATTGAAGGTCATGTTGAACTGCAGTGGTTTGTAGGAAGACATTTCGAAGTGTAAAGGCGTCCAACGACGTAACATACAGGTACAATTCATGAACCAGCCTGAAGAGATATATTGACAGCAAATGAGTCCTCAACTTCTAATAGCGTCCCTGGACGAAGATAGACGTAGCTGCTGAATGAGAGAAAGCGGCACGCACAGGAAAATCGACTAGCCAAGATTTGCCTCCAAGATTCAGGTATCTGTTCAATCGTTGGAAGGGGTATCCGGAGTGCTAAAAACAGCCGGCGGCTGAGAATTCAGGGGAAAGAAGATAGACCGGAAATAGTATTAATGATTTAAAAGCTGCTGTTAAACGAGCGAAGGGTTTGATGTTCTCCTGCGTGATTACGAGGTAGACCGGGGCTCCCGAGCCACCAACCCTTCTTTCTGTCCTCTAGAGCGAGAAAGATGGGAAGGGGAGAGTCTGGTCACCGTCAACAGACGGATTCGAAACGAAAGAATGTAGGGGGTTGATGGAAAAACGAGCAAACAAGAAACAAGGAAAGAAGAAAAAGAAGGGTGGCAGTGAAGGAACAAAAAAGAACGGAACGGCGATGAAGACAACGAGAGGAAGGGAAGAAGCGAAACAAGAAAAAGGGAAAAGAGCGAAAGGGCGCGAAGAGCGAGACAGGCGAAGATCGACCGGGACGTGGCCGGGGGAAGGCACTGATTGTCCAACGCAACAGGGAAATTGAGCTGTATGTCGTCGGGTGGGGCGCAGAGCAAGTGACGGTATTGCCGTACGCTTACCGTACCGTTCCTGCGTGCCCGTGGTCGTGGTCGGGCACCTGGGCACTTGGCCGGAACCTTGGAAGTGATATCGTTGTCTGGAATCAAGTCATGTACTGTACGTGACAATACGACTGCCCGCGGCCGTGCACTGCTGCACCACACAATCTCGATGTCTCAACGGAAGATGAGCGGCCTGGACAATTGGCCGCTGGCCCAGAGTATATCACTCCACCAGATCTGCCCCGTATGCTGGTACTTCCTGGTACTGTTATATTACGGCCCAGCCCATCCGTCGAACCAGCGAACGACAGCCGTAGCTTTTTTTTTTTTTTTTTTCAGCAATTATTTCCAGCGAATATGCCCGTGCAGCCCCTGAAACCTGATCCACAATATCAAGAGGCAAATTGTCCAGTCTCCATGAGCTTCTGAGTAGGTCTGAGCTTGAGTCAAGTCATCGACATCAACACCACGGCCATGACTAGGTATCATTATCGCCGCTGTTTTTTTTTTTTTTTTTGGACTCACTTAGGTACCTGACTATGCTATGCACTAGTGCTCGACAGCTCTCGTTACCCGTGTTCGGGGTCATGATCTTGGAACGTTTGTGATGGTGGGAAACTTTGGCGTTTGTTTCTTCCGGATTCGTGACGAATCCCAAACACCGGCTCCATGCTAATCTTCTCCGCTGGGGCTTTGCTTAGCAGAGCCTAGAGAGCATTCCCGATACTAGGTAAATTGGAGGCACAGAGGGATTGGAAGTGGAAGAGCCTCGACCTTGCAATCCAGTCCAATCCTGGAGCATGCGAGTCGCCACAAGCGTCAATGCATGACCTGCTAGTGGTCTGTGTTCGTTCCGCGACTCCCATCCGAAATACAATCGCCACCAATCTAGGCGATCGCGGATCTGCACCGCTCCTTGTTATCTTTCACTTCCACCAGCGTATCAGAATAATACGACGGCTGGCCCAGCAGGATTCTTTCAAGTCCCGCACATTAGACGATTCTAAAAATAAAGTGGCTGGAGATATCGCCAGACTAGTCCGTCAGACCACCCGCATACGCTGCATCCTCAAGCATTATAAATGATGCATTACACTAGTACGCTTCCAGTGGGACTCCGACAAGCCGTGACTGGTCTGTTTGTTCGCTGACGAAACCATTATCCAGCTCTGTATGCACCTGTGGGATAATCCTTAAGAGGACCGCTAGGTCTCATGCTGAATAATGAATCGGTTGTCAGGCATACCAGTCAAGCCCCTGAGGTAGGATGGAATGAATCCCAACTCGATGCCTTCCCCTAAACTTGGAATCAATTCAATAGGGAACCGTTCCTTTCCTTTCCTTTCCTTTCCTTTTTTTGCCTTTGCGAGTACAAAGACTTTCGTGTTTTACACCGGCCACATATTGCTGAAAGCAGAGCGCGACAAACAAGAGGACCAACCAAAACGGATAAGTAAGTTGGTCGCGGTGCAGGAATGTGGCTGGTGTGGGTGGGTGTGGAACAATCAGAAACCCAAAAAATAGGGAGTCCTGAGCTCCGTAATTAAATTATCCCCCTGGATCAAGAGAGAGCCTGCGCAGGAGTGGCAATGGCAAGGGTGGCAGCGGATTATGAGTGGACAAGGGACTGAATGTTTTATCGCATGCATCCGGTAGGGGAAAGGAAAAGGGGCAGACTGCGCTGTTCTATTATTATTATCTACCCACCTGACGAGCATCCATGCTGGATTGTACTGAGCGCTGCGTACCCAGGGTCATTGTCTTTGCAGCACATGCAAGACTTCAACCCTAGAAAGAGGGCTGCTTCGCTTGGTTACTACATATAGTCGGCACACTGTCCATTCATGGGCTCTGATGTGAATGTTTAGTTGTGATTGTCATGGGGAGAACCACGCACTTGTCCTACAAGGTAAGTATCTACCCGGGCTAGGTACCCAGGGACGAATAATAGCTAATACCAATGGCGCGTAAGTTGTTCTCATATGCATTGATGCAATACACCCCCTACTCCGCAACCTGCCTCGCGCCCGCTCCCAAATCTCATAAAACGTCAGAGGGCGGTGCCTGTATCATTTGTTGGGGAAGCTTTTGCGATGCTGATAGCTCGTTAGCTTGTTGCCCGTTGCCTGTGGACCTGTGGACCAAATTCCCTGACAAGGAAGTCCCACGGTTGACGCGGAAGAGCATCGATGCATGACAAGATAGCCATGATCGTCTAGGATCAACGAGAACGAACTGAGAACGGTGGTTGGATCATTGGCCATGCGACATGCTATTGGCAAATGGTTCTCCAGTCCAGGAGATGCGCAGGACAGAAGGCGCTGTACTATGTATGTCCATGTCATACTACTACGGCGCACAAGGAAACCCTCAAGAACTGACGCGAGAAACGTCCTCCTGTTTCTCTCTGTTTCATTCGTTTCCTTTCGCTCTTCCTTTTTTTTTCCTTCTCACTGGCAAACCTTCTTCCAGCCACCAGTCTTCTTGTCTTAATACTATATTCTCGCGACACTCTTTTCGATAGCCGTTTTACCAATCGTTTATTCTCAAGTCTCTCGTTGATTTCAGGTCCTTACTCTGTTCTCCGGATATCTGCTGCATATCCCGGTCATTCCCTATCATTTTACTTGAACCAGTAGACACGAGGAATTAAAACCGTTGTACCACCTCGTCTGGAAGGGGGATTGTGTCACTTCTGGTCGAATCAGGCAGTAATTCACAGGAGCCCATCATGAAGCTCTCGTCAGTTATGGCCGGCGCGGCACTCTTCGCCAGTGCTTCTCTGGCCGATGTGGATCCAATTGTGATCAAGGTAGGCTTGCACAAAATGCTCGCAGGCTGTGATGATAACTAATTTAATGGTGATATGTGTAGGGATCCAAATTCTTCTACAAGAGCAATGACACTCAATTGTATGTCACTGATGCCGCTGGTGAAACAAGCCGTGGCATGCACCGTTGCTGACTCTTAGGGTTTTAGCTACCTCCGTGGCGTCGCTTATCAGCGTAGGTTATCCAGACCATTAGAAAGGCGAATTTATATTTGCAAGTGAGCTAACAGTTCCACGACAGAGAACTTCCAGGCCAGTGGTGGTTCTAGTAATAAAGACTTCAGCGACCCTCTCGCTGACCCGAGTGGCTGCAAGCGTGATATTCTGTTCTTGCAGAAGCTGCGCACCAACACTGTTCGTGTGTACGCCATTGACCCGACCAAGGACCACACCGAGTGTATGACTGCCCTCGCGGATGCCGGCATCTACGTGCTCCTGGATCTGTCGTCTCCTTCGCAGTCCATCTCTCGCACTGACCCTGCGTGGGACGGGGACCTCTACAACCGCTATGTCACTGTGGTTGATGCGATGGCCAACTACACCAACACGCTTGGCTTCTTCGCTGGAAACGAAGTCTCGAATGACTTGAACAACACCAATGCCAGCGCGTTCGTCAAGGCTGCAGTTCGGGACATGAAGCGCTACATCAAGGCACAGAACTATCGCCCTATGGGTGTCGGCTACGCCACTAGTGACGACTCCAACATCCGTGTCAACATGGCCAACTATTACTGCGACTCTGCTGACGACAGCATTGATTTCTGGGGCTACAACGTCTATTCCTGGTGTGGTGACTCGTCGTACCAGAAGTCCGGGTATGAAACGCGTACCGAGGAGTTCCAGAACTACACCGTCCCCGTCTTCTTCGCAGAATACGGCTGCAACTCTGCTCGGCCTCGCAAGTTCACCGAGGTCGATGCGCTGTACTCCAAGCCCATGACTGACGTTTGGTCCGGAGGTATAGTTTACATGTACTTCCAGGAGGCGAACGACTACGGTAAGTTTCAATTCCCTTCCAAGGCGTTCAAGTATTCTACTATTCATACTAATGCTTGTCTCAGGTCTCGTGATGGTCCAGGGCAACTCCGTATCCACGCTGGAAGACTTCAACAGCCTGTCAAAGCATATTGAAAGCGCGACTCCAACTGGTGTTCAGAAGGGCTCGTACTCTCCGACCAACTCCGCTCTGCAGCAGTGCCCCACCGTCAACGGTGACTGGCTCGCCGCGGCATCGCCTCTGTCTCCCTCTCCTAACCAGAACCTGTGCTCTTGCATGGAGGAGTCCCTCAGCTGTATCCTGAAGGACGATGAGTCGGACGAGAAGTTCGGACAGCTCTTTGGCACCGTCTGCGGCTACGGCGCATGCTCTGGAATCGAGACTAACGCCACTCTCGGCCATTACGGAGCCTACAGTGTCTGCAGCCCTAATCAGCAGCTATCCTACACCTTCAACGAGTACTACAAGAAACAGGGCGAGGGACAAAAGGCCTGTGACTTCAACGGTGCTGCAACCACCACCTCTTCTTCCAAACCCTGCGGCATCTGCTCCGCTCTCATCAACGAGGCCGGTTCTGGCGGCACTGGCACCGTCACCTCTTCGCCAACCGGCACTTCTCCCGTCAGCGGCGTGCCCGGCGGTGGTGGCGGTAGCAGCTCGAGCAGCTCCGCGTCCCAGGCGGCCGGACAGATTACGGCCGCTCCTAGCGGTGTGAACTTCGGAGTCGCGCAGCTAGGTCTCTACATTATCACTGCCTTCGCTACTGGTATGGGCATGATCCTTCTGTGACCAAGTGCGCTACCTACACAGGCCGTGGTTACCTTCTGTCAAGGTTGAGTTCATTGGTACATTGGTTCCTATGGCACCAGGCAAATATTTTATGTATATCACCTCTCGACTGTCACAGTGTCAATGGATATTTTAACCTGTGGAGTTGTTCCATTTCAGCTGCTATTATGCATTGTGGCACTCCTTTCTCTGTGTTTCTTTACTTCCTGCATTTCTTTCCTCCTAAGTAGAGTTTAGGTATGAAAAAGAAGCCTCCTTTAACACCCACTATGTCAGAACTGTAACATTCATTGGATGCTCCTTAAATAGCAGATAAAGGAGAGATCTGGACATTACCAACGGTGTGGCCCGCTCCGCCGCGTCCAGCCCAAAAAAAAAAAAGGCTGCATGTATTCGATATGAGGGTAGTTGAGTACCAGCTACTAGCTTACGACAAGTCTATTCTAAAGACTTATATTCAAGTAGTAGTGGTAGGATTAAATGTAATGAATGAGAATAAAGGTTGTACGCGTAGTGGGGACGGAGAGTCGTTCAGGCTTTCCCAGAATCCTGCAGTTATATATATTGTGGACGTGTCGAGACAACCAGTGCTGGGCTTCAATGCTACGCAGTCAGCAGCATGCTAAGCCTCGTTTGCCCTGGCAGAAAACAAGATATTGGGTGCCAACTGACCTTCTGGCAGGTCTACAACACACTGATACCATGGGGTATCTGGAGGAGACACAATAAGTGGCGAGATGAATACTTACAATGGCCAGAACGGACTGGCCACCTTCTATTCTATATCTGTGCAAGATGAAGTCAATCAAACCAAGGTTAATGCTCCCCTGAGTATTGCGTTTAAAGTCATATATCATACTGCACCACCTAGGTAAATAATCCATTTGCCTCCCATTGCTCTGGTAGCTAATTTATTCCCTGCACACAGACACTGCACAGAAAGGCAGGATATTTGTGCCTTAGTAATGAGGGTTATGTTATTCCCAGCGACTTCGACTGGTGCTGCGGTTGCCATGCCAACCAGATCAACACTGCCAAATGGTTACCAGAGCACATCACACTAGCAGTAGTGACAATGACAGAGTTATCGTTGGCATTTTACCTTAAATTATGTTTATATTATTAGGGTGACCCGACGGCTTCAAGAACCCGCAGTGGCTTCTACATCTCGGACTCAACCTCCCTACGGATCCGATTGCTTGCTTCCGAAGGTACAAACTGGACTTGCAACCAACCATAAGCCCATCGCCGAACAGAGACTACAGTCTACCGAGGGGCTCATACGATAGAACATGGCAAGACTCAATTTGACTCGGACTAATGCATTGGTCTCTACCCGGCATTCTGGATCTTCCTTGACCTCGCAGGCCACGGGGCGTGGTCGTGGCAGGGGCGGCACAGCAAAGAAAGAGAAACCCAAAGCGGAGAGAGACAGGGACAACAATGCTAGACATATCCCTACTACACAGCGATTACGCCAAGGGTCGAAGACTGTCCAGGGCAGGGCTTCTCATAACAATAAACTTAACTCTTCCGGATTCGATATCTTCGTCGACGATGATTCGAGAGATGGCGTCAGTGACAATGACACGCAAGAATTTGACTGCGTCGACGATGGGTACGGGGAAATGCGAAAGGGATCAACACCTGCGAGGAGGAATCGAGCCCTTACGGTAACAGAAGACAATGTTTTATCATCACATCCTGCGTCACAGGCACAGCAGAGGCGGCATAGAGGGACTACAAGGGATGATTACGATAAAGAGAATGACCCTGGGGAGGGCGCGATGGATGAGTATGTGACACGGCTAATGGGAAATATTTCAATTACGTCGCCGCCACCATCACCGGTGAGAAGGAGAGCTGGGCAGGTACTGGAACGAGGAGGTAGTCGGAATACCCCGGCGGAGACGGGAGGCGAGGGTCGAAGTCAGAAGGAGGAAGAAAGAGACGAAGAAGCAGAAGAGGAAGACTGCGAAGGGGAAGAGGAGGAGCAGATGCCTTTACATGACGAGAGCTTCGACTCCCTCGATGGCTTCATCGTCAGTGACGATGAAGAGCTGAGTTACTACGACACATCCGATGCTGAGACAGAATGTGAAAAGATCCCTGAGATATCGTCACCGGCACTACCCTCTTCCCCTCCTCAGAAACAAACAGCAAGAAGAAGGCTGTTCCGAGGGAGACGGCCAGCCCCAAGGGCAGAGTCAAGGGAAATGCCGGATGAGACGCCATCCAAGCAAGGTTCTGTCAAACTAGAGCCATTTCAGCCTGACCAGACCCAGTCACCTTCTTCAGCGACCTGTTCAAGAACAAAAAGGGTATCTCCCGAAGACTCGAAAGTTATCGAGGAGTTCAACGACTTAAGTCTGGGTGAAGACCACGACAACCCTCCATCCAAGCTAGAGACTGACACACAAACGTATGTCGAGATTTCCCAGACAAATATAGGTAACCGCCTGTCCTAACAATCTGCCAGGACCGTTTCAACATCTGAACCACAATCCCCCAAGCCAAATTTTGGCCGAGATATACTGGAAACACCGCCTTCTAGCCCACCCAAAGGTCATTCTCAGTCTCCCTGGAAGCAAAAGGCGCGGATACCGGCTACTCCGCATCGCGAGAGCGCCGACGCTTTCTGGGACCAAGAAATAACTAATGAGTGGATCGATCAGCACTCACCGCAGAAGCAGATCTCCCCCTTTCAGGCAATAGGCGAGCTCCTGTGCGACTTTAGTGAACCGGAAGAGGCGCAAGAGGACGACGAAGAAGGCAGCGAGTCTGACAACGGCATGGCGAGACTCCGGGGCAAAAATGCACAAAAGTCGTCGAGCAAATCTGCGCTGAGGAAAGCCGAAGCCAAGCGGAGGAGGCAGTCCAAGGAACGCAAGCAAGCATGGAATGACGACAAGGCCGTCACGGCAGAGAAGTTCTTCAAAGTGCTAGATGACGCAGTCACGGGAGGGCAAGTCCAAGAGCTGGCGGCACAAACAGGAGGCGTGAAAATAATCTGGCTTCCGACTTTGAGGTCGACAGCTGGCAGGGCGAAATGGTCACCACCGACTAAGACGAAAGGGCATGGAGCGGTCATCGAGCTGGCAGACCATGTCATTGACGATGAAGACCGGCTGATAAACACCGTAGCGCACGAATACTGCCATCTCGCCAACTACATGATCTCAAATAATGTCAAGCAGGGTCCACACGGACCTGGCTTCAAGAAGTGGGGAATCCTCTGCCAGAGGGCACTTTTGGAGCACCCCTATTACAGCGGGAGAATCAACGTGACAACGAAACACAAGTACTCAATCAACTACAAGTACGTGTGGTCTTGCATGTGCTGCGGCTGTCTGTACCAGCGCCACTCGAAGAGCATTGACCCAACAGTGTCCGGCTGCGGGAAGTGTCGAGGGCATCTGCAGCAGATCAAGCCGAAGCCTAGAAAGAGGGCCGCGCAAAGCCCGGCCAAGGTGAAACAGGCTGGACTTGTTCTTGCTTGTGAAAAGGAAGTTGATGGTATGACTAGTGTTTTTGAACGCGTCTCTTTGGGCCCAGAATTGAATGGGTAGGACGGTGAATTATCTGTTGGTCCAGGCCGATCTTTGGGGAAGCATCTAGACAGAATGCTGTAACCATGCTGGGTGTTTGATAGATCTCCGCTGTTTTCCATCAAGATAGATAGTGATACCTACGTTCCTGGCTTTCATGTGAGATAAGCAATGCAACCTGGTACGGCATATTCTTATGTGTATATTAAGCGTATAATCGACATTAAAGACTTGTATATAAAATTCTAGGCATGGGCGCATTTTATTTACGATAGACAGGGAATCTAGGGCTGACTGGGATTCATATATTACTATCTATTTCTGTTACTATCTGGAACTATCTTACTCCTAGCAGCTCGACGCATTACCACCACCAATGCTACAGAATACTGGAACCCACGGCCTTAAACGCCCAAGATGGCCAAAAACATTCCATTCCATTCCAACTCACTCCTCACACCTCCCATGAAACAACAGAGCACATCAGGCGAATAATCCCCAGTCCTTGACCTCCAATTCCTGCATCAACTTCTCAATAGTCTCACTCCCCAGCTCCTCCTCCTGCGACAATCCACGCGGATCGCCCCGAAGATCAAATTCAGCATGCGGAACATTGAAGAATACCACCAAATCCGTCTCCTGCGCCTCTAACCTGACCAACAGATAGTGACAGGTGGACTTGGAAGCTCTGGGACCTTCTAGACTTGGCGACCCCGCCACCCCATCCACGGACACGGGGATCCTTCCAACACTACTAACCCCGTTAAGCTGTGCTCTGCGACCCGAAGCCGGAGTCGTGAATGATACCACGCCTGTATAACTCCTGATGACGCACGAAGGAGAGCTGGCGAGTTTCTGTAGAGCTACCGCGCGCGGCGGGACGATGACTTCTAGCGTGTCGCCTTCGTCAAGAAGATCGTGCAGGTGGTATAGCGCTGCGGCTTTGTCGATTGTTTCGGATGTTGCTGGCGCTCCTCCTGGAGGGGTTGTTTGGAAATCGGGGTCCTCCCGTAGAGCTGCGAGGGCGGCCGAGTTGGGTACGCGTTGGTTGATTTCGATGATTAGGTTGGAGAGCGTGCGTGGGGACAGGAAGACTTCTTGGTGGTCGGGGACTTCGCGCAGGCCGCTGGCAGGGGACGGATGGGAGCATTAGCATGAATATGGTTGGAGAAAATTGGGTGTAGTAGCATATGTGAGGATATGAGGCTAGATCGCGTACCTTGCATCAATCCACCCCTCCGGGATGACCCCACGAAGGGCAGATCCGTAGAGATCTTGTCCGGAAAATGAAGACATATTGCAGCTCGAACAAAACCTTACACATCAAAAAAAGGCGGGAAGGATAGTATACAGCACCAAGCAACTGACTATTTATAATTTTTCCAGCAGCGGGATTTCAGCATGGCGGTGGTGCAGTTTTGAAGCTATTCAGGCTCCAGCGACGGTCTCGCGCACAATGACGTCGTTGTTTTCCAAGCTTCTGATTGGTTTGTAGAGTCAGGCAACTCTGCCAAATATTGGGACCTTTAAGAGATAGATCTACGAGAGCTCCAGAGCCTGGTGAGATGTCCAGGCAAGGAGTCTACGGAGTAACACACCTTCAGCAACATGTTCGACTGAAATGTACTGGCATATCACATATCTAAAAGCTCCTCGATATAGTCATCCAGCTTGATCATCCGGAACCTCGTCCCCCATTTCGCCCGAAACTCCTTCTTGCGATACGCGTAACTCGTTACCTGCCAGAAACTAACCAATTCAACGTTCCAGCCCCGTTGTAGGGCTCGCTCCACCATCCTCATAAACCCGCCCGAGTATTCGGCTTCCGCCGCATCACCCGTAGCCAAGACTATTGTCGCCGGTTTCTCCGCATCAACCAGACTCTCAAGAATCTTCAGGTGTAGAATTTCGTCCACTCCCTGCTCGACCCACCGCTCCCCTGACTTACCGTTCGTTTCAGAACAGCCGGTTGCGTCTCCAGAGTCAGGCCCGTTGAGTTTCCGGTACATTGTCTGACGAGGCGTCAGGTACTTTGCTTTTTGCACCCGATCGAGGATGTTAGCCTCATAACCGATCTCTTCTGCTTCACTAATCGCAGCGAACCGGTCTGACCCAACTAGAACCCGCTTGGCCGTCGGACGGCCCCGTTCTAGAATCAGCGAGAAATTATGGAACGATAGCGGCAAACGACGAATCCGAGTCTTCACCGGGATCTGTCGCGATAGTTTTACCGTATCATGGAATCCAACCATAATCTGTAACAAGACTTTGTCAGTATGGGTGAAGATATCCTGCTACTGGACAGCAGACCTACATTAGAGATATCAACAAAAACATGAATTAGGCGCGTAGAGTTGGATCCCACGCCAGTACCAGCAAATTCCCCAACACTGCATACTGTCTCTGCATAATCTGGGAACGCTCTCAAGAGCTTTGTTAAAAGGCCGGCTCTTCGTTCAGACGGGGATTTGTATGCGATCGGCTGTACACGGACAAGGTTTCCGACAGCTTGATCCTTTGCCTTGGCAGTACTGAGAAGCCCTTCTCCTTCGCTGCAAGACGATGGAGGAGTATAACCCGGCTCTGTCCGTGAGACAGCTATATTTCTTCTTGGAGACTTCCCCGAAAGGGGAGGACCAAAAACACCGAGACTTCCGTCAGAATATGCTTCTGCACTCGAGTCTGACTGGCTAGCTTCATTTCTGGAGCTATCCTTGCGTGTGTGGCATACTGAGCTCTGGACTCTGTGATTGCCTTTAGTGGGGATTGCCCTTGGAGCGGTTCGCGAATGCGGCGTCCGAGGGTTATTGCTATTGGCCCGCTCGGCTTTATCCGAAGACCTCTTTAGAATCGTTAAGTGTGGATGTTGAGTGTTTGATTGAGAGGAAGTGCTGCTAGGCTTAGGCGGACTTTCAACTCTATTGGTCTTTATACCAGCCGAAGCAACGGTTCCGCTCAAGAACTCCCAGACAGAACTAAAATCACCTAGTTTAGGGAAATTCCCAGTATTATGGCTATTTGGTTTCTGAGTCACAGCATCTGCGCAGTTGTTGGCTCGCTTCTCCTCATTGAGAGAAGAGCTAGCCTTGACTTCGTCGCAGCGAGGAGTAAGGGCAGGAGCAGGAGAAAAACCGCCACGACAGGTTGGGGAGTGGAGCAGATCAATCACCGGAGTGAAATCCCAGTTTGACGAAGAGGATTCAGTCGAGAGCATCGAAGGCGGCGAGGGCTTGAGAGTTACGTTGATAGTAGCGGCAAGGTGGGGAATAACAACGATAACGAAAGACTTAACAAACAAAGACAATGACAGTTACAGAAGCAGTTTTATATAACATGAACAGACAATAGACGCAGGGCAGATCAACATGGTTGTTAACCACAAAATGACCAACACAATGACATATAAGAGACTTGGAGGGAAAAGGAGAGGGGGGACGAGTTGCGATGGCAATGACTCGATTCTGGGCGGTGAGATATCACGGCACACCACGCCGCTTTCTATGTATAGCAATAGGCGCTAATCCTGTAACGGGAATCGCTAGCATCTCAAAGGTGCAGCGCTTTTCCCATCGACTTTCCTACAATATCATGATGAGCAGGACTTCAGTTCCCCCGGCCTGAAATAATAAAGACCCCATGTTTTCCTATCGCAGACTAGGATGCAATGTGAATTAGGCACAGTGTATACGGCGCATGTCAGCGCCCGTAACTGTATCATTATCGCGAGCGATCAACAAGGTTCTCAAACAGGGAATCGCGATGCTGGGTGAGTTGGGCCAGTTCACGCTCTAGCTGCTTGTACTGTAATTTTGCCTCCTGGGTGTTCTGAGGAAGGCCGTGAAACATTCTGACCCTTCCTTCCAGCATCTGGGCCGTCTCCTCAATTTTGCTAACGTTCTCTTCTTCCGTGACTAGTTCCTCGATTGTTGGGCCATTGATAGTACTATTCCTCTCTAGCGACGCGATTTTCCCCTCATATTCACCGACTTTAGCAGCTAGAAGCTTGGTGCTCCTCGTCCATTCTGCCGTTAGCGCTGGAAGATCGGGAGGTATTTCATAGGTCTTGTTGGACTTCAGCTCATCAAGCTGTTCTTGTACGGATTTCAATTCCCTCTCAAGATACTTCTGTAGGGTTTCCACTTTGGAAATCTGGTCTTTGGCATCGTATTCCTCCGTAGCGAGCTCAAGAATGGACTGTCCAACGTCGCTGGTGTCTGTGCTAAGTGAGCCGAGGACAACTGCAGTCTCAGCTAGATCGTCGAGGTCCCTCCTCCCGTTCTCATCTAAGCAGAATTCTACCTCATCCAGCAATTCTTTCCTTTGTTTTTCTTCGCTCTCTTCTCGGGTCTTGAATCCCTGCAATGCTTCCTCGCGAGCTTGGTGTAAGAGCGTCGCCTCCTCATCAGCGGCGTCGTTGGCCGCAGCTAAGGCTAAGAGAGTGCGCAAGGTATCCTCGTTATGCTCGAAGCTCGGGATATGATTCGGGTAATATTGACGATTTAGCCAGGAATTTACATAGGCCCAATCTCTGGCCTGAATCGCTGCTTGGCGTGCTTTTGACGGAGAGAAGAGTGAGCCGTCGATGGGAGACGATGGATCCATTATCGAGAGTTGAGTAGCAGATAGTGTACACGGAACTATAGCGAAAACAATTGAGTATATTTTAGGAGTTCAAGGCTAGTCCAATTGAATGTTGGCGTTGTGTTGGCCCCGAAGGTGAAGAGCGACGGCCGGGAGGGACATTTATCCGGCTACCGGTGATCACTTGGTTGACGATCTGTTCGATTCAACTCCAAGCTATCAATGCGACCATGAAGTTTACATTATGACAAGTTACTTTGCTTCCGTCGGAGCTAGTCCTGCTCGCAGCTCAACAGGGACTCCATCACCAGTGTCTACGCCGCTTTCGCCACCCGTCAGCACCGCTCATCGATCCAATGCTTTGTCTAACCGACTAACAAGCGTCCTTTCGGCCTCCTATGCCGACTCGGATATACGAGATGCCTTGGAAACGCTGGGTGCGAGAGGAACCCATAACACACCAGAAACCAGGAGGCAGCTTCGCCTGGACGTGCAGAAGGAGGTTATCGACTGCAACGGGGAGATCGTGCGGGACTTTGGCAAAGTCGCAGAGGTGAGAATTGGATAAACGCATGGCATATATGGGACAGGGACTTGAAAAAACTAATGTAAGGGCAGCAATTGAAAAGGATCGGAACCGTGATATCTATGCTGAATCAAACATGTGAGGAAATGCGCAGACACATTAGCCTAGCGAAACAGGACGCGGTTCCAGTTATCGAGGAAACCTCTGCATTAATGAAGCAGAGAGAAGAGACGGAGACGAAACAACGGCTTTTAGATGCATTCACGGCTCACTTTATTATTCCTGATGAGGATGTGCTCGTTTTGACGTCTCCTGAGGAGCCGATCGACGACCGATTCTTCAATGTGCTTGCCAGAGTCAAACAGGTGTATCATGATTGCGAGGTACTGTTGGGGGGGGAGAACGAGAGACTTGGTCTGGAAATAATGGAGCAAAGCTCAAGGAATTTGAACTCTGCGTATCAGAAACTCTACAAGTGGATTCAGAAGGAGTTTAAGTCTCTAAATCTCGAAGATCCCCGGATAAGCGGCTCAATCAGGCGATCTCTGCGTGTGCTAGCTGAGCGACCAAGCATGTTCAACAATTGCCTCGAGTTTTTTGCGGAGGCTCGCGACTATATTTTATCAGAAGCGTTTCATTACGCTCTCACGCAAGCGGCCTCCGATGTGGGAAGTGACCAGAACATCAAGCCAATTGAATTCTCTGCCCACGATCCCCTTAGGTACATTGGAGACATGCTTGCCTGGGTGCATTCGACAACGGTATCGGAGCACGAAGCTTTGGAGACCTTGTTCATTGCCGAGGGAGAGGATATTGCGAAGGGGATCAAGGTTGGACTGAACAGTGAACCGTGGTCTCGTGTTGATGAGACCGATGGAGAATCCACACCGTTCGACGGGCAGAGAGCACTCAGTGACCTTGTCAATCGCGACCTCGCTGGAGTTTCGCGATCACTCCAGCAAAGAGTGGAGCTAGTTATACAAGGTCACGAAGATCCGGTCACTTGCTACAAGGTTGTTAACCTCCTGTCCTTCTATCACACTACGTTCTCCAAACTGGTTGGCCCAGGTTCCAACCTGGCGGAGTTGATGCAGACTCTTGAGAAGTTTACGTTCGGCCATTTTGAAGCTCTTGTCACCTATCAGACCAACGTACTTTCCAATGACCGTAACGCTTTACATCCTCCGGAAGATCTATCCCCACCGAAATTCTTGTTGGACGCACTTGAAGTCCTGACTTCTCTCATGAAGACGTACACAGCTTCTTTTGGAGCCGAAGACGCTTCGAAAGAGGGGAATGACAGCGAAAACCGATTCACCCCAGTCCTTCGTGCTGCGCTCGAACCCTTCCTCGAACTTGCCGGGTCGTTATCAGAGCAGCTGGAGGACCCAACAGCCCGTACCATATATCGGACCAACGTTCTTCTCACTGTGCGCTCTACGATATCTCCGTTCCCCTTCGCCAGTGCTACGCACCTGAAACCTCTTTCAGCAGCTCTATCGACACTGCGCATGGACCTCCTCAAGATCCAACACGACTACCTGCTCCGCACATCCGGACTCCAGGTTCTGTTAGAGGCACTGGATGCATTTACCAAGACCAAGCAAACCCCGTCGCCAGACAAGGAAATCGAAAACGGAGAGCTTCAAGAACAGCAACAGCAACAAAACCAACCTCCAAATTTAGCTGATATTGTTTCTCTCCCACCTTTCCAACCGGAGGCCCTTACCCTCGCAGGCCTACAACTCGATGATTTCCTGCCTTCCGCCCTAGTGGATGCAACGGATAATCTGAAGCGCCTGCAGAGCGCAACCTTGGTGAAGAGCATCACGGAAGAAGCGGTGGAAGCATTCTGCAGGGACTTCGAGTTCATTGAGGGCATGATTATCGGAGCCGATGAGGCGAGAGGGAAAGTTGATATTAGCGGTCGGTCTGAGATTGAGAGCCAGAGCGTTCTTAGTGGTACTGCTGTACACGAGCAGGAGGCGGAGGACGAGAACGAGGACGATATGAATTGGAGTTTGAGGACGCTGTTCCCTAGGACGACTGGGGAGATCAGGGTCTTGTTGAGTTAGTTTGTAGATATAAGATTCCGGTTTAATATTCTCTTGTGAAAAAGCAAATAGATATATAAGCTCATTACTTCTTTTTCCTTTTTTTTTTGGACTTCATGGCGGAAAACGGTCTGAATGGTATGGTACGCGCTAATATCCATTTTGTCCTTTAGTTGCACAGTGCGGCTAGTGTTTTCCTTAAAAATAAATAAATAAATAGTCCCAGCATTAAGATTGCCGGATCATAATCCCGTATGGATCACGATCTCGTTCGCTGACACCGACAGCAACCGTATCATCTCTGAATGCGTCCTCCACACCGCCGAGAGTTCCTGCACCTCCCTGCTTCGCATTCTCTTCCAAAGCCTCCAGGCCTGCTTTTCGTACAAGCTCCCACTCCTCTTTCAAAGCATCTGCCAACTTTCGCTGCATGACAGCGTGTAAGTAACCCCTCTCCGTGTTGGAGTGCGAAAGCGCAACCACGGCGGAACCCCGCTCGATTACCGCTAACGCATCATGATGGCTCAATTCGCCGGTAAAGACGAGGTCAGGAGTATTACTGCGATCACCAAGGATGACACTAGAGCCGGAACCGGGGCATATGCCGATGGTGCGGACCTGCATGGTGTCTAAAGATGCTGACTGAGGTATGGCAACGGGTATCCCAGCTGGGTTGCCGACACCGTGAGCGATGCGGTCAATAATGGATGCTAGCGACTGAGGGGTGGAGAACGTGACAAGACGGCCTGCACCGGCGGATTCGAACCCTTCTGGGACCGGTGGCGGCGAGGGATGAATTGTGCTGCGCGTGTGGGGGAGCGCAGTAGCTGGAGAAACGGACTCTTGCGGTTGTGGATACTTCGGATGTGAGTAACGGAGAGAAGGTGGATCTTCGCTATTCTTAAATGCCGCTTTTGGTGAAGTTGGGACGATGGCCCCGGTCACGATATCGCAGAGCCAATCTGTCATTCCCCCAGGTACAGAATCCACTGCTGTGTGCGGCGAGTAGACGCTGATACCTTCCTGCGCCAGTCTGAGGAGCGATTGCTGCTGCGGATCACTAAGTGTGAGGGACTTGAGCCCGCGGAAAATAATCGGGTCTATAGAGAGGATGTCCAGTCAGCTCAAGGCGTGTTCGCGACTCGTGCGTACAGAGGACGTGCTAAGGACTAGAACGCACGGTAGGCCACGATGACCGAATCTCCGCGGTCAAGAGCTTCATCCGCGACCGCTCTCGTGAGGTCGACTGTCAATAATACTGAATTTTTTAGTCTCCGCCGAGGATTGAAGGGCGATTCCAGGAGCACTTTGAGGCTGCTTTGTAAGTCATATCGAACCAGCTTGCGGTGTCAATGAAAGCGGAGCTTACAGCCGGTATTATCGAAGCTCTTTTCGGCCAATGATTCTGGGTAGCTATAGAGAAACAAGGCATCAGAACACTTGTGGGGAAAATATAGTTCGCGTGAAAGTTATGGCCAACATACAGCCTTCTCATGGAACTCACCACAGCCCGCGCAAACGGAGAGGAAGAAGCGGGGAATGACGAAGACATTGTCGAGTAACTACAGAGAGCAGTGCGAAGCACAGTATGCATAGGGAATTGATGAGGAGTGAACTGAAGAAACACAAGATGCCCTTCTCCGCAACTCAGAAAACGTCTCTCATGCGCGGTTCAAGACCGTGTACAGGGTAATCAGAAGCAACTCGGATCATCAATAATAATGACAGAGGCAGCTCGTGCCACAAACACGCCTCGCGGCTCGTGCAGACACCAGCCACAGGTGCCAGAAACATAGCTGAGGCTGACGAACAAAATTTGGCCCCGCCACAAAAATTGTCGGGCCGAAGTTCACAGGTGCGAGTCCGATGAACGGAGAACATATTACAAAGCGTCAACAATAATTAACTAACTACTGTCCTTGCAAGTTGCAAATTGACCAGCTCTTCCTTCCAGTCGCCAACTTCGCGTTGTACGTTCCGTTCCTTTATTTATTCTTCAGTCTCCGCCTCTCCCCTCCTCGGTTGTCTCGGTCAGTTCCTTAGTACTGGGGACCGCAACAGTCGCGCTTGATGTACTCCCGCACGGCTTTGTTGAACCGTTATCTCAATCTTCCCCGTGGATCTTACCCGCATTACCGCGGGCCATTTGGTTCTCTCACAGTGCGTTCCTTTGGGGTGACAAACGCAGTTATGGCCGATGCGACTTCTGGCGTCTCCGCCGACTCGCTGAGGGCCAAGTTGATTGAGCAGCTGCAGGCACAACATGTTGAAATTGAAGATCTGTCCGGTAAGATATACTATTTCTTGATTATTATTTTATTATTATTTGTTGCTCCGCTAGATCCATAGTAAAAGAGCAACGGGATTGTGTTTTCCTTCTTTTCCCACTTCCCTTCTATGATGCTCTCTACTAACCTATGGCTTCTTCCGCTATAGGTGGCTGCGGACAGGCTTTCCAAGCGGTTATTGTTTCACCGAAATTCGAGAGCAAGAACTTATTGGCCCGGCATCGACTCGTGAATTCGGTCCTCAAGTCCGAGATCGCTGCTATCCATGCCTGGACACCGAAATGCTATACACCTGAACAATGGCAGGCCCTGCAGCCGGGAAGCGCTTGATCACACCTCATGAGTTATTGTCCATGGGAGATACATAGATATATGCAAGGATAATGCGCGCTGGAAGGAGATCTTTCGTTTTCCTCCTTGCTACTTACTTTTCCTACTAAAAACAATCTACACGCGCTATTGGATAGCAGGATTGCGGGCGTTGGAAGGATTGATTCATGCACATTGTTGCGCTGTCTAGCCTGGGATTGTCTATATGGCTGGTGGGAATAGCAGACTACATGGCAGATATGATCTGCTCACATCAATCATACCCAACTGCATGTCGTTTCAACCAAGAACGTTGCCCGCCGCAGAGACTATCGGGACATATTAGTTAGCCACGTTTCAAGTAGGAACAGTTTTGATGAGGAAGTCCTTACCATTGACTCCAGTGTTGTCCGGTTCCACGAAAGCCTCCTTCACCTTTCCATCCTCAACTACGAGTGCGTACCGCTTACTTCGCTGGTTTCCAAATATCGCTGTGCTGTCGAAAAGAACGTCGAGGGCTTCGGAGAACTTGCCGGTGGGGTCGCCCAGGAAACGAACCTACACCGAGGCACGGCAGAAGCATTAGCACGAGCACGTTCTTTTCAATCAAGTTTGAAACGACTGTAACGTACGCCGCTTTTACCCGTAGGATCGAGAGTGGCACCCCAGGCCTTGGTCCTGTTTGCAGACGGAAGGAGATCACGTTAGCAAGTGTCGGCGGGAGAAAATCGCTAGATAGTTCGTTCTGGCGACAGTCGACGTACACAAATGGATCATTCACCGAAACGACGAACACTTGGCCGGCTCCGCTCAGTTTTGGATGAGCAATATAACCGGGGATATGGGTACTGGAACACGCGGGACCTGCATCCAGTTAGCTATTGACCTGTGTTGTCGAGTAGGTAGGCGCGAAGAGAGGGCGGCATACTATATGCTGCCGGAACCCCGATGATTAAGCCCTTCCCCTTGATTTCATTTGCCAAGTTGACTTTGTTCCCTGGTGATCCTTCCACCAAGACATCTAGGTTGGGGATGGCATCGCCTTTCTGCACGAAGGCTGGCGTAGTGTTGTGGAAAGAAGCTACGCGGGGAACACGAGTAGCTAGTCGACGAGCAGCGAACATAGTTACAGGTCGTCAAAGATTATGAACTAATCTGCCGGAATGAACTTGGAGATTGTAATTGACGGAATAGTTGGGGTAAAGACGCCTCTGCAGACGGTCGCGCGGAGAGAGGAGAGATTTAAATTGCGGTGATTTCGTCATCGGCGCGCTTAGCTGTAATTATGCAGCACTAGCGCAGGTAAGAGCACTCTATGTACCGAGTACTGCAGGCTGGGAGAAGCAAAGGAGGTATCATGATTACCTGGGATATCCTGGCATGTAGGAACCTCATGAATTGCGGCGGAATCCAAACTCCTCAAGTCTGCTTGCAAGAAGTGCGATCCGAGGCAAGATGTAGTTTGCCGGAATGGAGCATTGACTATGGTTCCTCTAGCCTGCCGTCTGGTTCCTCTCCATTCTCGGACCGAGAATCAGACAATAATAGGACGGGACAAGTCTCTTCCTGCTGCAAAGGGCTGGGTGAAAGTTAAAGTCGCGAAAATGCCGTTGACCCAGGCAATGCGACTGCATGGAGACAAACCGAGTCTCGAAGTAGGGATTATTTTCCACAAGAGCGGGAATCTGCTAATAACGTATCTCGGCTGCGCTACGAAACCCAAAACTTCCCCTCCTTCAAGATGGGCGTTCTTATTACTACGCAGTTATGCTCCCGTCCGTTTTCGACGAAAATCCTTTCTCAATCCCCATTCCACCCCTCTTCTTGGTAGGCAGCCCCTTCGAGACATTATTACCTCTTTCGGGTTGGTGTCCCGCCTCCATTCTTTTACACACTGATTTTCTAATCTTCTGCTTCTCCTTCTTTCCACAACTTCCCTCCCCCCTCCGGAAAGCCGTACTTATCCTTGCCCTTATCCTGATCCCGATTTCGCATCTCCCTCGCTCACTCCCGGGGGCCCGTGGCTGCGACCCGTCCTGTTTCCTGGTCCCGCGTACTAAATGGGATTATAGCAACCCCCCACGAGAGCGCTTTTGCCCTTCAACTCTCTGCAACTACCTGCCACTGCTACCGCCACTGTAGTCAACTTTCCCTTCTTCGCCATATTGCTGCTACGATCGTCGTCTTCACGCCTCCGTTGAAGATCGATCTAGCAGCCAGTTACTTGACGCTTTAATCCTGGCTCGTGCTGCCAGCCCCTTTGCTTCTTCGATCGGTCGCGACCCATCTAGGCCCGAGATGGACGGTGGCCAGACCTCAACGTCCGCCCCCACTGGTAACTCTAGTGATTTTGTGAGTGCAGAAGTCACTGCGCATCCTAGTAATTACCTCCTCTAGTCGTTGCTAACAATGTGTTCAGGTACGCAAATTGTACAAGTGAGTGCTCTTGTCTTGCTTTCTATTTTCACCCCTCCCTGTTCGGCTTTCCGATCGTCTTCTCCCTTCTTCCAGCTCATCGAGGGAGCGCCTCATGCTCGTCTTGATCGTTATGAGATACATATCCGATTCCATCTTGTCGAGAAAATCATCTAATCTGCGTTTCTATGTGAAGAATGTTAGAGGACCCGTCATATTCAGAGATCGTCCGTTGGGGTGACGAAGGCGACAGTTTTGTCGTCCTGGAGGTAACGCATTGAGGTCTCGACTGTGGATGTCCCTTTCCAGTACAGCTAACTCGGTCCTAGTGTGAAAAATTTACGAAGACTATTCTACCCAAACACTTCAAGCACAGCAATTTCGCGAGTTTCGTGCGACAGTTGAATAAATACGACTTCCACAAGGTTCGGCAGAATAACGAGGATACTGGGCAGTCACCGTATGGGCAGAATGTGCGTTGCGAGCGTGGCCTCTTACTTTCTTCCTTTTTTTTTGATGCTTGTCTAACACGGACATAGGCATGGGAGTTCAAACACCGCGACTTCCGGGCAAACAACAAGGACTCCCTCGACAATATTCGACGAAAAGCGCCTGCACCGCGAAAACAGACGCAGACCAGCGAAGAGACGGTGCCAACACAACAAATAGACCTTCTGAACCAGCAAGTCGTCGCGCAACAACAACAGATCCAACACCTTTCAGACCGTTACGCGCAACTGTCGGTAGACCACCAGTTGATGTTACAAGAGCTTATGCGGGTTCAGAAAACGGTGCTCAACCATGAAAATGTCATACACCAAGTTCTAACCTATTTGCTGTCCGTCGATGCCCGTCAGAGACGTAACAGCAAGGCTTCCGTGGCTTTCCAAGCCACCGGTCAAGGGGGCTCCGCTATAAGTCCTTCACTTGCTCCGGGTGACGAGGAGCCGTCTACTCCATTGCAGAATGCCACGAAGCTCTTGAGCGATATGAATGCTGAGCTTCAATTCAACATGTCTAGTCTGGATGCATTAAGCGATCCCCAAAAAGCTGCGGCCGCCGCGGCCAACGCGACTGCAGCGAACATGGTTTCCACACCCACACTAGAAAATGGTTCACGGAACAGCGCCGTGCGTCCACCCTCGTCTGCCCCTCCAAGCTCGAGTCTAGCGTACCCCAAAGTGAACGGCGAACTTGAGCAAGTTGTATATCCGGTTGGCAGCTCCAACGGCATCGACCCGTCAATGTACAACGAGAACGTGAACAATGTTTCTTACCCAATGCCTACCAAGGACCTTGAGTCGTCGGATGCTCGCCGGCAGTTTCCGGAAAATCGGAAAAAGAGCACGAATGTTGATCCTGGTTGGATACGAAATCCTCAGATCCTCCTTGTTGAGGACGATGCGACTTGTCGACAGATAGGCGGGAAATTTCTCTACTCGTTCTCTTGTGTCATTGATACCGCTGTATGTGTCTGGTCCTGCTCTACCTTGAGTCGGCTCGCAACCACTGACAGAAAGAATCCCTAGTTCGACGGTCTAGAGGCGGTCAACAAGATACAAGGAGGCTCGAAGTACGACTTAATCCTTATGGATATCATCATGCCACATCTAGATGGTGTCTCTGCATGCCATCTGATCCGCCAGTTCGACCGAACTCCCATAATTGCTATGACGTCCAACATCAGGAGCGACGATATTCAGCAGTATTTCCAGCATGGTAAGTTTCGCCTGTTCTAGGGGACCCCGCTTTTGCTGACCGTTTCAGGGATGGATGATGTCCTCCCAAAACCGTTCACCCGAAAGAGCCTCCTCGACATGCTTGAGAAGCACCTGGTACATTTGAAAACTGTGCCGGCACCGGCAGCCCCAGTACCCACAATGGCCGCCCAAAACTCTGCACCACATTCTGTGAAGGATGATGGCTCTCCTTCTCAGTCGCCATCGACATCAATGAATAATAATTGGCAGTCGCCCGCCCAGTTTCAAGGCATGACCGCCATTCCCCAGGCTGTCCAGCAGGTTCAGCCTCAATACGTTCCGACGACACCCGTCACGACTGCGTACGTGGACCAGAGCGGTATCCAGTACCCAGCAAACCAGACGACCGTGAACATGAATGCGGCTCGGCGACAGCACCGACGGCAAGTCTCGGAGATGGCTGGAGCTCCAGATGGCGGCACCATGGCCAAGCGACAACGGATGTACCCTCCTCAGCCGCAATTAATGGTCAATTCTGTACAGGCTGCGCGGTCCGGTTGAACGGAAGCTACATAGTATAACCGATCCTTTCTCACTCTCTGTTCGGTCCGATTGGCTTTGTGGATCCTGCGGTATCCTATATTTATCGCCACGTTACACACTTACCTTCCGATCTCCACAGCACAGGATTAGCTACCCGTCGGGACCCAGATATATTTCAGTTTCTGTTCGGCTTTTATCTACAAGCCACGGCGTTGGAGGTGTTTGCTTTAACGAGTTGCAAATACGAGTACGGTACCTAGGTAGTATATCCATCCGAATATGTTCCCCTTCGCTCCGTTTTATATAGTACTGCATGAAAGGCCTGGGAGATAATTTGTTCCTTTGGCTTTCGTTTTGGTTGGGAAAGAGAAATAGAAAGGCAGGTTTTTGCACATGCGACTCTTGGCAATTTTTTTTTTCGAGTGCGACTGCCACCGATTTCTGGTGCATGGCCGGCCGGAAGTTTTCTGGCTTCCTTGGATGCGCCAATTTCACGAAATAAGAAATTTTGGTATAACTGAAGAATATGATTCCCAAGCCTCAGACCTTGTTCTGGTTTGTATTATCCGTAGACTGGATATGGCCAATGTTACCGCCGTAGAGTACCCGAGGGCCTAGGCTACATATACTATTTATACTATTTATGCTTAAAGTTCCATGCTCGCGAACGCTTCCAGGGTTCCCATCCGACTACTGGGGATTCTTGTTCCGCCGGGTCTGGACCTCCTGGGCGCAAACAAGGAAGTGCCTTCGAGTCCAGGAGGGCCCAGGCCTCCCGTCAAGTTCTGGGCTTCCAACGGTGTGGCTAGTGAAGTATCACATCACGTGATATATTATGAGCCACAGCTTCCAAACAAACAGAGCAAACGGTTTGGCAACAATGACTCTTAGCCCGAGATTTTGTATCTGAAGGGATCGTGCCTAAGCAGAGTCTTGGGCTTGCTTTCTACTTGTTCTCGTTTCGTTTAGGAGCCCTGTGTATCTGTCTTGAACCTGGTTACTTGTTTGCAAGATTTCTCATGGGCTGTCAGTTGGAATGAACAGGATCGACTGATCTTGGCCTTGCTCTTATCGACTAAGCCTTTCATTCGCTGTTTTCTTTGGCGATGGCTCCGAAGCAGAAATCTGGTGGGGGACCGGCTAGACAGAAGGGAAATAGCGCAACGGAGGAGGTCGAGGAGTCGCTGCAGGCTGTGGTACGTATTTCATTTCCTTCTTATTCTTTGTGGTACTATTTCAATTGCTGGCAAGGTGCTTGGGATGCGGGGTATTAGGCGCAGCACGGGATTTTATGGCCCTTCTGATGACTGATAGTTGTGGGACGTTATAGGTTCTTGCCGATACTTTTGAGACCCGATTCCAGCCTTTCACTTTGGATCGACCGAGGGTATGTTTCCTGCGCTGGTTTGGTCCTCCGGACTATCGTTGACTTGCGGAATGGTAGTGTCTTCTGCCGCTTGCCAATACACCATTGATCGAGTACACGCTTGAATTTCTGGCCAATGCTGGTGTCGAAGATGTTTTCCTATACGGTGGAGCGCATTCGGATCAGTTGGAGAAGTACATCAAGTACGTTCGTTCATTGATGGGGGTTCGGCCCGTTACGCGCTTGCGAGTGCGGAGAGAGAAGAAGAGCAGAGAAGATAAAAAGGGAAATGGAAATGCTAACTCGCTGTTCCCAGTGAATCGAAATGGAGAGCCGCATCTTCACCCTTTAAGCAATTAGCTTTCCTCAAATCCACTTCTACGTCCGTGGGTGATGTTATGCGTGATCTGGATGGAAAGCACTTGATTACTGGGGATTTCATCACTGTGAGCGGCGATGTCATTAGTAATTTGCCCATTGAGTCTGCGTTGGCAAAGCACAGAGCCCGCCGTGAAACCGACAAGAACGCGATTATGACGATGATTCTTCGGGAAGCGGGCAGGGTCCATAGGACAAAATCCTCCTCGTTTACTCCTGTGTTTGTCATCGATCCTACGAAAGATAGATGCTTGCATTATGATGAGATTGACCATCATAACGATGAGGCTCACCACCTCACGGTCGATACCGATATTATTGCTTCTCATACCGAACTCGACGTCCGTCAGGATCTGATTGACTGCAGTATTGACATCTGTACTCCAGATGTGCTGAGTTTGTGGTCCGACAGTTTCGACTACCAGTCTCCTCGGAAACATTTTCTGTACGGTGTTCTGAAAGATTACGAGCTGAACGGAAAGACAATCCACACACACATCATCAAGGATCACTATGCGGCTAGGGCGAGAAATCTAAAGGCATACGACGCTATTAGCAAGGATGTCATCTCTCGTTGGGCGTATCCGTTGTGCCCCGACACAAATCTGCTGCCTGGACACACGTTCGACTTGCGAAAGGGCAGCTCGTATCAAGAACAGGGTGTTACTCTGGCGCGGTCCTGTGTCATCGGTCGTCGCACTGTCATCGGACACGGTACCAGCATTGGCGACAAGACTACGGTCAGCAACACTGTTCTCGGAAGGAACTGTAAAATTGGCAAGAATGTGACTCTCGACGGTGCTTTCATCTGGGACAACGTCGTTATTGGTGATGGAGCGGACGTGTGCGGTGCTATCATCGCTGATGGAGCGGTAGTAGGAAAGGGCTGTATTATCGAGCTAGGCGCCCTTCTCTCGTTCGGAGTGAAGATTGCTGATGGAAAGACTGTTCGTGCGGGCCAGCGTATAACAGGACACGGTGACCGCCCCAGTGATTCTGCGGTCGTTGGCGACGGCGGTGAAGGCTACGAATTTGTGCACGATGAGGATGAGGATGAAGATGATACAGCGAGCATTGCTTCTTCGGGACTACGTAAGTTTTGCCCTTTCGTAGCAACCCTTGGCGGACCTATAAATTTCTCCATCTGTTGTAGGAGAGACTAACAGCATCTGTTGGCAGTTTACAATATGTCAGAACTAGCTCTTTCGGCTGAATCTCTCTCAACCCTCTCGTCCGAGGTGTCGGATGACCAGTTCTATGCTAGATCCCGCTCTGGGAGCATGGCGACCTCTTTCTCGGAGGATGAGGATCAGGACCAATTCCATCACGATGCCAGCGCCAGTGTCTTCGACAGCTTGAAGGAGGGTGTAACACCAGACGTGGTAGGCCTAGAATTAGTTAGTCTGCGAATGACGGCCAACGCTTCCGACCATCAAGTCCGGAGAGCGGTGGTCTCGGCATTCATGAAGCGGATCCAACAGTTCGTGGAATCCGGCAAGGGTGCTGGCGAGGCAGTGCGCGAAGTCTTTGGGACGTATCGCGAGGTAGTGGAACGGAGTCTATTCGACCGGGACAAAGAAGAGAAACCAGATCAGGTCGATCTGTTGTTGCTCATTCAGCAAGACCTGGTGCACCGGAGCAGGGGTGAAACGGTCCTCTTGTTTGCGGCTAAGGAACTTTACGAGCTAGAGATTGTTGAGGAGGAAGCCTACGAACAATGGTGGGCCGACGAGAATTCCAGTAAGAACGATGAGATGCGGAGAGTTCGGAGCCAGACACAGCAGTTTGTGGAGTGGCTAGCGAATGCGGAGGAAGAAGAAAGTAGCGAGCAAGACGAAGAAGAGGAGGAAGAATGAATTAGCACCTGGTAGATGACGCTAGAAGAAAAAGAAACTTCCTCTCAATTAAACAGGGCCAATAGTAATAGACAGAACTGGTTCGCTGAGCCCAAAGCTTGGTGTCTGTTCGAACGTTCCAAGGTTGTCTGCCATCTTTTCCTCTCTGCAGGCTGGGGCAACACTGGTCGCGCCCTTCCGTCGTGTACCCCTCTCTCGCCCGCCGAGTCGACGGTACATCATCCGTTGATCCCTTCGATACCGAGCAAGGCGCCCTCAGACCGTGCCATACGATTACAAAGAACAGGTATGAGACTAAATATCCCCTTGCAGATACGTGCGTCCATCTTGCTCTACCACTCCTGTACATCCCATGATTGACTGCCTTCTCTTCTTACTTCCCCCACACCGGGTCTTCCCGCCCGTCGCGTGTGAGTAAGGAGTCATTCTCAAGCAACGCTCTCTGGGTCTGTCATACAATAAGATCTAGTGCACTGCTACAATAATACCTATGCATCCAAACAGACATATTTCGTTTTCCCCAGCGCCGAAACTAACTAGTTGATACTGCAGCCTACGCCACAGCCACACCGAAATAGTACCTGCTCAGCCGGACGTAAGTTTCGACGGATAACCTTTTTGCGGCTCTTTTCCCATTTCTTATTACTTTCCTTGCCCCTATCGATACGTCCACCTCAGAGGGAATACAGGCAGTTCCTAAACCGGACCAAATACGTACGTCGTGGTAGGAGGAGAACGAGAACAAAGAAGGAGAGAAAAAGGGGGTCCTCGACAGTTTCATCGTCACAAGACCATTCGCTCATCTATCAGCGGGAGCCTTTGGCCTTTTATTATCTGTCAAGATTCGAGTCCTCCTCTTGTCAACACGCCTCCCCTAACGAGGAAGAGGAAAGCGGCTGAGGCGGCCTTCGCAGGTGACGACGCTGGAAGGACGAAAGCCAACGCCGCCCCCGAAGCCTCGCGAGACGAAAACGCCACTGGGCTCAACCTGTCTCCCGTCTCCTCTGCTGAGGGAATAAGTGGGAAAAGCAGTACCGGCGGGGCCGATATAGTCGTTCAGGTCGAGTCTTTAAAGAAGAGAGCACTAGATATCAATACACCAGCGGCTACCACAGTGACCGGCAGTGGCAGCATGGATTCTGAAGATGATCTCATGACGGATGTCTCCAGCCAGGATGACTTTGTGGATACTCAAGGTAGCGACGATGAGAGTTTAGAAGGCATGTCTTTTCCCTTTCCCCTATCCCGGTTCCTCCCGGAATGGCTCTTTATCATTCTTGAGCTTTGCATGCTAACTTCTCCTCTTCTGGTTAGATCTCGGAGATGACTTCGATGGTGGATTCTCCCAAGATAAAGACCTCGTCGCGAAGACTCGGAAACCTTACGAGGTTGACTTCAAAGTTCTGGGCCCGACAGATATTGAGCGAGAGCAGAACCAGCAGATAAATGAAGTCTCACTGATTTTGGGTCTGCCACCTGAATCGGCTGCCATTCTCTTGCGGTTTGGACGATGGAACCGGGAGAAGTTAATAGAGTCGTATATGGACCATCCAGAGGAGACACTAGAGGAAGCGGGCCTTGGGACCAACTTTGGAACCGATCCAAGGACCGAAATCGTTCCCGGATTTATGTGCGAGATATGCTGCGAAGATGGAGATGACCTTCAGACATATGCAATGCGATGCGGACACCGGTTTTGTGTGGATTGCTACCGGCACTACCTTGCCCAAAAAATTAGAGAGGAGGGCGAAGCGGCAAGAATACAGTGTCCTGGCGAGGGTTGCCACCGCATTGTAGATTCGAAGTCGTTGGCTTTGCTTGTTACAAACGATCTCAAGGAGCGGTGAGTCTCAACTCTGTCGTCTCTATTGGTTGCTTTTAACGGTGAGGTTGTGCTAATGGACACCCTTGCAGATATCGGACCCTCTTGGCCAGGACATATGTCGATGATAAAGAAAATCTTAAGTGGTGCCCTGCTCCGAACTGCGAGTACGCAATCGATTGCCCAGTTAGACAACGTGACCTTCGACGTGTTGTTCCAACAGTGGAGTGCTTCTGTAGGCATCACTTCTGCTTTGGATGCACTCTAAGCGACCACCAACCGACCCCCTGTGCCTTGGTCAAAATGTGGCTGCAAAAGTGCGAGGATGACTCTGAAACGGCCAACTGGATTTCGGCCAATACCAAGGAGTGCCCCAAGTGCTGCTCGACAATTGAGAAGAACGGAGGCTGCAACCATATGACATGCCGCAAATGCAAGCATGAGTTCTGTTGGATCTGCATGGGCCTATGGTCTGAGCATGGAACCAGTTGGTACAACTGCAACCGTTTTGAAGAGAAGTCAGGTGCGGAGGCTCGCACCGCGCAAGCTCGGTCCAGAGCGTCGCTGGAACGATATCTCCATTATTACAACCGATACGCAAATCACGAGCAGTCTGCAAAGCTTGACAAGGACCTGTATCTGAAGACGGAAAAGAAGATGACAAGCCTGCAGTCGCAATCAGACCTGTCGTGGATCGAAGTTCAGTTCCTGGATACCGCTTCGCAGACTCTCCAGCAATGCCGACAGACTTTGAAATGGACCTATGCGTTTGCCTACTACCTTGCGCGGAACAATCTTACGGAGATTTTTGAGGACAATCAGAAGGATCTGGAGATGGCGGTGGAGAATCTGAGCGAGATGTTCGAAAAGCCGGTACCGGAACTTGCGAAACATAAAGGAGATATATTAGATAAGACGACCTACTGCAACAAGCGACGAGTCGTCCTTTTGACTGATACGGCAGAGAATCTCAAGAAAGGTAGGCAGAATACTGCACCTCAGTTTCTCTCTGCCATTGCCTATAAGTTGAGTGACTAACTGTTTCTTCCCAGGTGAATGGTCTTTCAATGTCCAGTGGTAGTGACCTTGAGGTGAACTGCGCAGGTGGCTCAGTTGTATGAAGTGTGAAATTTTCCTCCCCTGTATACGTTTCCATCATCATCTTGACACCAGACCCCACCCTCGATGTTATTCTTACACCAAACCCGCGGCGAGTATGAAGCCATAGTTGACGCTATATCTTGATGACGTGAATGAATGAAGAACCAGATATAACCAAGAGTACCTCTCTGGGACGCTGCATTTTGTACGGACTTGACTTTTCAGGCTAGCGTGCCAAGACATCTACAACTTTGTTTATATAATCTCATTAGTAATTTTTCTCGGCTAGAATCCTCCGGCAGTTCTGCGTACTTTTAACTGGCAACGCGGCAGACTCTTGATAATATTATTGAACGTACCTGGGAACAATTTAGATTCATTGTAAAATGCAGAGAGGACTAGTTCGTATCCGGCTGTGCTAACGCCAACGCCAACGCCAGCGCCCAGAGTATCCACTGCATAGAAGCGTAGGTAGTTAACATTATTGTCTCATCCTGCGAGCGATGGTCGGTATTATTATTATCATATCAGATGGATCTTATCTGGGACCGATGGTTATTTCTCCGCGGTTCGGAGGACGTACAGCTACCCGGCTTTGACCAAAGCGCCGTACATGCTCCTGCGGGTTTGGGTCCCGTATTATTACTGCGGACCGTCCGTCTTCCGTCACCGAAGAGCTGGTATTGTACGCGGAGCCGGACGGCTGTTCAGCTGCTGCTGCGTCCGATGACAAGATGGACCCTGTAAGAGTGTAGCATTCTACATGACAGATTTGCAAGACAGAAACTGTCTTAGACGTGTTATTATTCCCGCTATGGCCGATATTTTCTGTATCCTTCTGGCCGAGCTGGTTGCTTCCAAGTCTCCCGGCCAGCTTTGGACAATAGTACCTGACTCGTAGCCGACCATTCTTTACGATAGATATACTGGCAGATTGCCGCCCCTCGAAGACTGGCAGTTGGTCTCTTCTCCGCCATCGGACGTACCGTTGCCTCGGCGTAAGCACATAATCCCTCGGATTTACGTATGGTAATTGTCCTGCCTGATTCAATGAGGTTGTCAAGTCAGTTGCCACTGTTGAGATTGTACACCTAGGTAGTGTATAAATTATACAGCTATCGTAAAGATAGCCGGGATGTAGGTAGAATGAAGATCGGCATTATTAATCATGAACATGAGATCTTTGGTCTAGACGGTAGATTATTATGGAATCAGAGTCAACCTTCTAACCAGAAGAAGAAGACCAAGAAAAAAAAAAGAGTGAAAAACACAAGGAAAAGAAAAAGAAGAACAGAAGAACAGAAGAACAAAAGGGATTTACCAGTTCAGTTCGTTACCTGTGCTTGTGTTTTTGGGGAAGATACTGGCGGAGACCAACTGGACCCGCCGCTCCGTCAATATTTTTTTTTTCGCTCTGCTGGCCCGGGGAAGCTTCAGTTTGACGGGCACCCGTAATCTCAGCAGCTCTTCCTTGTCCGCCGTTACAATATCATCCTCAATTACTCCAACTTGGCTCCCCTTCCCATCCTCACTTAACGCTCTCATCTCTCTCCTCTTCTCCTCTCTCGGATTTCCCTCTTTTTCTTTCCTTTTTTTTTTTTAATATCTAGGAGACCGTGCGCTTGGGCTTGTTCTTCCTTCACTTCGCGCTGTCCCGTTCGATCCCTGGAGCGACCAGCCCAGCGAGGAACGCATCCATTCTCCTCGCTGTTCGAAGCGCTGAAGCGTCCATCTCTATCGACGAAATACCAATAAACAACAGCAAAAACGGCTTCCTCAGTAGCTCCGGCTCCGCCTAGAGCTATAACAGCTCGGATGGCGGCTCCCGACCAAATTCCCGGGCAGGAATATGAGTATGTTACGACCTATTTGGTAGTTTTTTTTTTCTTCCAGCTGTTTCTGACATCTTCTTTTTCTTGTTCTTTCAGCTACGAAGCCCTTCCTTCTAACTATGGCCTGGGTCGGAATATGTTGGCTGGCGCTTTCGCCGGGATAGCGGTATGTCTCAAGCTGTTGGGCGTCGGATGCTTCGGTCGGGTGCGCTTATGCTGACTCTTATTGCCAAAAAGGAACATTCTGTGATGTACCCGGTGGATTTATTAAAGGTGTGTATCGCTGCCCATTGTCCTGATCTACTTTTGAGCGCGAATGACAAGAAAGCTCCCCCCCCCCCCCCAAAAAAAAAGGAAGACTGTGACTGACTGGCTTATCTTTAGACTCGCATGCAAATCGTAGCTCCTTCCGCTGGTGGTCTTTACACAGGTTTGACCAATGCTGCCTCGACAATTTATCGTGTTGAAGGCTGGAGGACATTGTGGAAGGGGGTGTCGAGCGTCATTGTCGGTGCTGGTGAGCATTGAGAACAAGCGGAGCCTCTCGGAGACGTTGTGAAGGAGACTGGATGCTGACAGTTTCTGCTCTTCTTGACATAGGCCCTGCTCATGCTGTCTATTTCGCTACATATGAGCTTGTAAAGGAGCTCGCAGGTGGGAACGCGGATGCGGGCCATCACCCGATCGCTGCTGGTGAGTATTGCTTGCATGATATTTGAGAGTGGCGCGTGCGAATGAAACTGACTGGGTCTGTTAAGCAACAAGCGGAGCGGCAGCTACTATTGCCAGTGATGCGCTAATGAATCCATTTG
Source organism: Byssochlamys sp. BYSS01 (assembly GCA_002242795.1). Taxonomy (NCBI): domain Eukaryota; kingdom Fungi; phylum Ascomycota; class Eurotiomycetes; order Eurotiales; family Thermoascaceae; genus Paecilomyces; species Byssochlamys sp. BYSS01. The sequence continues at coordinate 79,786 of NIXA01000053.1, forward strand.
ATGGTGAGTGTGGTTGAAACTTCTAGACTGTAAATGGAGTCAGGGGGTAGTTTGTTGACGAATTATCCCAAACAGTTATCAAGCAGCGCATGCAGGTCCATGGCTCTGTGCACAGGAACATTTTAAACTGTGCTAGGTCCGTCTATCGCGCCGAGGGCCTCCAGGCGTTCTACGTGTCGTATCCCACCACTCTCTGCATGACTGTTCCGTTCACTGCCACCCAGTTCATGGCATACGAGTCCTTATCCAAATTTGTGAATCCGAGACAGGAATATGACCCTTTTACACATTGTATCGCGGGTGGCCTGGCTGGCGCTTTCGCTGCCGGCATTACCACTCCTCTTGATGTTGTCAAGACGCTTCTCCAAACTCGTGGTCTCGCCCAGGATAGCGAAGTTCGCAGTGCGAAGGGACTATTCAACGCAGCTGCCATCATCAAGCGCCAGTTTGGCTGGTCTGGTTTCCTACGTGGAATGGGCCCACGGATCATCTCTACAATGCCCAGTACCGCAATTTGCTGGTAGGTGACATCGGTTTACTCTCACCGGACTCCTTTGTTTTAACACGTTCGATCCAGGACTTCCTATGAAATGGCAAAGGCATATTTCAAGAGCCAAGCTGTCGAAAGCTAAAAAGCTGTATTCCCCGAAAACTCCTAACCCTGCCGGATTTTCCATCACATTGAAGCTCGCCCTCCTTCCAATCAACAACCCCTTCCATTACAAAATATGAGCACCGCACTCCTCGACCTAGAGACCCATGAAGAACGGGATGAGATCAGCTTTTCTCCGGCTGCACTTACCGGACATGTGTGAAAAACACATCCCTCCTTTCACGTCTGCGACGTGAGCGAATCCTGGGGTCCTCAGGCCTGATTATTGTCCAGGGGAGACTGAAAGAACTATCAACCGAGCACAGCTATTTTATTTTTCATTACTCAATCTCGAAGTTCTTATTGCCCTTCCCCTAGCCTAGGCCCCCCGGATCCTAAAGAGAAAAAAATTTATGCAAAGCGGCTTGTTGTTCTCGTTTCTTTTTTGAATGTTCATTTTCCGCCGTCCTTTCCTTGGTCCTGTTCGAGCTTCTAGAGCTGCCTCTGGGTGGATGGCCTCGGCTTTCTCCGACGTGTGTTTTCTGTTCTGACGTGTCTTTGCAGCGGCGTTTGGTCCGTAAGGGATTGCGGAGGCGAATTTCTCTTCTCTTTTCGGCGACTGTTCATTTTCCGGTTTCCTTAATTCATGTATCTGTGATGGGTTTCTTTTACATCTTACATTCGGTCATGTACTTATAGAAACAATGTGTCGTGTGCAGATGCGTTTAAAAAGCCTGGGTCGGGAGTGCATTTGATGTGGCAATGTATTTTTCATTGGCGACGATATCCAAGACCTCGACTTGAGAGATTAAAAGAAAACCTTCTTCCACAGAGTAGTGAACGGTTTGCGTCGTGGAGAGAACGAGGCGCAGACGACCGTAAGTTGGTTGAACGACGTCACGCAAAAAACCTGATTCAGACCATCGACCAAGCAGAGTTGAGGTCCACGACCCCTCTTCATCGACCACCCACGTACCTCCACGATAAGCTGCTAGTTCGAAAGAGACAACTTTTAGTCTCGATTTCCAGCCAGACTGCATGTTCAGAGCGGGCGAGCGTGCACTTCCTTGCGCGAATGATGCGCTTAAAGCCCGCGTCTTCCCTGCAGAAGACGTACGATGAGTGCTATCTCACCTGCTCCACCGCCGTCTACTTTGAAGGGCAGGTACGCACTGTCTTGAGTTGTCCTGCCGTCATTTCATTGCCTATCCAAAATTGATGTCTGCTTTCAAATGTCAGACATGGAAATTGCTTTCTTCACTGACTTAAGATATTCTACGATCTAGAACAATGAAGAGGAAGCATTGAAGTCTTGGCGTTCAGCGCTGGAGACTATCTACTACCATAATGCATATCGGGTACCGTCGAACTACATCCCGAAGAACGAAACGGAAAAGGCTCTTCAAGAGTCCCTCAAAGAACTAGAACTCCAGTGTCGTGAACGAGTCGATCTGCTCAGCGCTCTCCGTGATAGCAGGAAAGAGGCCCACGATCAAGAAGGCGGAGACGGCAACGGCAGCGGTAAAGAGGAATCGGTGAAAGGGAAGAACGCCATCAAGAACAACGCACCGACCACACCAGGCTGGATTGGAGATGGAACCATTCCACCCGTTGATTATACGGATCTGTCGAAACCAGCACCGTTGAAAGGGACGTTGTCGAATAATGGATCGCAGTCGACGTTGGAAGACGCTCGGTCTTCAACAGTGACGGGAGCTTCGAAGACCCTCCGACCACAGTCGTCTCGCGGTTCCAGCCCGGAAAAGCGATTGCAGATGCTGACGACGCTTCGCAACAACAAGGGCAATAAGGATCAGAAGAGAAACTCCAACAACAGTAGTAACGACACCAGGAAAATGGATAGACCGTCCAAGCCGTTGGACTTGCGACCTGCTGCTTCAAAAGCTGCCGGTCTCGCTTGGGATAGCACCTATCGACCTGCGTGGTCGGAGAGGACGACAAGCGACCCTGGGACCACGTCTTTGATGCAGAGACACTCGAGTGATTCGAGCCGTCGAATGAGTAACGTCGATGATCGATCAAGAAAGAGTTCTCGGCCCGAAGAAACGGAGAGTGCTAGTCCCAGTGCGATTCGGCGTGGACGGAAGCCGGAGCGATCAGCCAAGGCCGCCGAACGCTCACCAGTTGTTACCACGCCGTCCCTCCACGAGTCGGATTATCGGGACAGGTCGTTGTCTGTGTCGGGCTCCAAAGCTCTCTTGCATTCAGCCTATTCGCCTCAACCATCTGCCAGGCCCAAGCCGCGAGCGTCAAGACCGTCCCACGGGTCTGCGACTAGAGTACCATTACGCGATGCGAGTCGTGAAGCAAATCCCCAGTCTGAGACATCGAAAACACACCGGAAAACGGAGCCGTCCAACGAGCTGCAAAGGTCGCATGTTTCGAGACCAGCTGCAGCTACATCTTCTCCTCATATCACCCAACATTATCATGGTCCTAACTCCTGGAGGGATGGCGATGATGTCACCGGGACAGACACAAACGCAGCAACCTCACTGGAAGACAACAAAAATCAAGGTTCATCTCGACGGAAGTCGGTGCCAAGACGCAAGGCGACACCGCCGTCTAGTGACCAGGACTCGTCCGATCACAAGATGACCGATGACGATGACGATGACTCTGAAGACGATGCTATTCTCAATATTCTGAGGAAGCTTCCCAAAGGAGTCGATGCCACAGCGGCACGCCAGATCCTTAACGACATAGTCGTGCGAGGAGACGAGGTTCATTGGGATGACATCGCCGGTCTGGAAACGGCTAAGAAGGCCCTCAAAGAGGCAGTGGTGTACCCGTTCCTCCGTCCAGACCTATTCTCGGGGCTCCGGGAACCGGCACGAGGCATGCTTCTCTTCGGACCGCCAGGCACAGGCAAGACGATGCTCGCGAGGGCGGTAGCTACCGAATCCAAATCGACCTTCTTCTCCGTCTCCTCATCGACACTGACATCGAAGTGGCATGGGGAGAGTGAGAAGCTCGTGCGAGCGCTTTTCGGCCTGGCCAAAGCATTAGCTCCATCGATCATCTTCGTCGATGAAATCGACTCACTCCTTTCCGCCCGGTCATCAGGCACTGAAAACGAGGCTTCTCGACGATCCAAGACAGAGTTTCTCATCCAGTGGTCCGATCTCCAACGCGCCGCTGCGGGACGGGAACGATCCGATAAAGACAAGGAAAAGAAGAGAGGTGGAGGAGATGCGAGCAGAGTACTTGTTCTCGCTGCTACCAACATGCCCTGGGACATTGACGAAGCCGCTAGACGCAGGTTCGTCCGGAGACAGTACATTCCCCTTCCAGAACGACCTGTTCGAGAGCAACAGCTGCGGAAACTCCTCAGCTATCAGAAACACGAGCTGGGCGATGAGGATATTAGCCGGCTGGTTCTGGCTACCGATGGTATGCCGTAATATATTTTCAATAACCTCCACATTTTATTGGCAATGAACAAAGTTGAGCTAATAATATATAATCAATAAGGCTTCTCTGGCTCCGACATCACGGCACTCGCGAAAGATGCCGCAATGGGCCCCCTTCGCAATCTAGGCGAGGCTCTCCTCTACACCCCAAAAGAACAGATCCGGCCTATCCGTTACCAGGACTTCGAAGCGAGTCTATCCTCCATTCGTCCCAGCGTAAGTCGAGAAGGGTTGAGGGTGTATGAGGAATGGGCTGAGAAATTCGGGGAGCGCGGAGGTTGACTTGACTCGACTTGCACGCGGCTCGTAGCTTAGGTAGCTAGCCCTCCTTTCTCGTCCTTTTATCTTCTTGCTCCATTTATCTCTCAAGAGGTAACCCAGGATTGTTGGAATTAGCGCTATCTCTTTTTCTCTTCCCGGGCTTTCCTTTTTCTTCTTCTCTCTCTCTTTATATAGTGCATCGGTATAGGTTTTAACTTTCTTTATTCCATATCTTTTTCTTCTCTCTTGCTTCTGGGTTCTTCCTTTTTACTCCTCCCTTGTCCTAATTGGCTGGAAACATGATTCTTTAACCCACTCGATATCGATATCGATATCGATATCAGTATTGCTGAGGAGTTGCATGATGCAGACGGATTGATGCATAAGTGGCTTATATTATCTATACATACTATCTACTATATAAGTCGAAAGACAGTCGCTTTGAGACAAGATAGGGCAGGACATTCCCCTGATATTAGAAGGAAAGAAAGGAGTTCTCGCCATAGGTGCGCTCCTGTAGCGTTGAAATACATGAGGATACGGCTGAAAATCACAACTAACAATATCTAGTTTCATTGATAGCAGGCCAACAGGAACAAATGGGTTATATAGAGTGCTGCATGTGATATAGAACGACCGAGATGAATGGGAATCGAATCGAATTGAATCGAACGGAACAGAATAGCCATACCATGACCATGCAACTAACATGTCTGAATATCGAGTTCGAATTCATATTCAAAAGCGAAGTGAAGGGGGGGAGTAGGAGCAGAAAGAGCGAATCTCGAGGGTACAGGAGGAAAGAGAGACTCAACGGAAGATCAGAATGTCGAGCACTATCATCCGTTTTTCTTTCTGCTTCACAGATGCAGTGCAAGCAAAAAGACAAATGCCCCGCGCAACCAAGAAGACTATCCCCGACAACCGACCCGAGACAAACAAAAGAAAGTGACAAAAGTAAGCCAAAACAGAGCGAACTCTTTGGTATCAAGAATCAGATCATATTTGCCCAGCAGAATCGTCCGACTACTAAAAAACATAAACAGGTCAACTGATAGCCGCGAAGAGATGGAGTTCCAATCATAACGAAAGGCTCCCGCTTTTTTGAAAGCGGACCTCCAGCTACTTCAACCACGATTGACAGCCGACATTTCCCACCCGTATCATCCTCCTGGGGCCGAATAAAGTGGAAAGTCCCTCACAGGTCAATCAAACTGCCGGCCTGGGGTTGCTGCCGGTATACCTGCTGAGTGTTCCAAGGGTTGTTATTGGGTTGTACGAAGCCAGTCTGGGTAGGAACACCAGTAAACTGTGAGCCCAGGAAAGGATTGTTGCCTGTCTGGGCAGCTCTTAGTCGTTCAATACCCTGACCAGCAGAATTGACGAAAACGCCTGGCGCTGTATGTTGTGCCGGAATACGTAGATCGCCAACATTTCCGAACGTATCCTGTCCTTCCCCGTTTGCAAGAAGAGCATTGAGACGTGCATGGTGGGGGTCCTGTGGCTGCTGGATCTGAGGCGGTGTGCTCCTTGGAGGAGCTGGGGCCTGGAAGTTGGAAATCGGATTGTTTGATGAGAACTGGGTTGTCGCCCTTTCCTCGGCAAGAGTACCCAGAAACGGCGCAGTTGTAGTTGTTTGGTAAAACTTGGGCTGTGTCTGAGTGCGCGAAGCGAATGGATTGTTGGATCCAGTTGGCAAGGGCTTGAGAGCATCCGCCTGCTGATGGGTTGAAGACCAGGGATTGTTGGTACCCGACGCAGGGAAGGTCTCTTGCTGTGACTGCTGTTGTTGTTGTTGCTGCGAGTAGGGATCTGTACCATACGGGTTGTTCGTATTGAAAGCAGTCTGCTGTGGTTGTAGGAAGTTGTTCTGCAGTTGGCCATACTGGCCCTGATCGAAGCCATTTGGCTGGGCCTGGAAACCATTGGTATATCCATTCGGCACACCAGTGGGTTGGTTTGCAAACCCGGTAGGCTGTGCATACTGGTTGTTCAGATAGCCAGTGGTCAAAGGCTGCTGAGGGCTAATCGGGTTGCCAAACCAGTCCACAGCGCCCTGTTGTTGATACCCTTGGTTATAGCCAGTGGGTTGCGCCTGGGCCGGCTGAACGGGAGTATCATCGAATAGTGACTGTGCGTTGCTCTCCTCCAACTCTCGCTTACGAAGCTCTTCTTCCTCCTTGCTCAGCTTGATGGCTCTGGCGAGGTCTGCGTCTTCTTCCTGGGAGGTATCCTCCTTTCGTCGCCGCCTTTGCTCTTCTTCGGCCTCATGTTTACTGGCCTCGATCGCCAAACGATACTCCATGTCGTCGTCGTCATTCTGGCGCTTCGATCGTGGGTCGCGCCGTCGCGGTTGTTCAGCTTCGAATTCTTGACCCGGATACTCATCAAGGCCGTGGACCCTGGATTTCCAGAGCCTGCGGTCAGACCGCTCACGTCGCAATCGATCTTCGTCCAGGATAAGCGCTGTAAGTTCTTTCGCAGCTACGCGGACTATAAAGGTGCCATTGTGTCAGTTCAGTGAACAGGGGTCAGGGTAGAAAAGGCAGGGCTACACCGAATCTACAACGTACCGTTCTGACCCACATCCCTCCCGTCATCGTCGATGTGCTGAAACTCACGCAAGGTCTTGATAATGTAGACCTCCTTTCTCGTTCGCGTTACGACCATCTCAGAGCCTTCATGGAGGCAGTAATCCAAGACCTTCAACGACTTAAGGACATGTCGCCAATTCTTGCCCTTGTCGTTCAGTCGCTTGTCTAGCATTTCCATGATCTCGTAAAAATCCGTCGGGCTATAGTTCAGTCTGGTTAGCCTGGGGCGAAATCGGGACGGATGACAGCGAGCTCCTACCTGCCAAACGTCAAGGCGGCGATTTCGGCCATCTCGGTGCCCGTGGGGCCCCAGGGATCGTTGCTTGTGGCTGGAAAACAATGAGAAGTTAGTCGGTAAGGGCGCTGTTGTCACAGGCAGCAGCATTTGAGTATGAGGGGGATAGGATGAGGGCACAGCTAGTGATACCAATGCTGACATCGAAAGGGAGGTGGGGACATTGGCATGAAGAATCGACATACCATTTCGCACTTTAACCTGCGTTGACGAATAGCCCTTCGTGACATTCTTGACACTTCGCACGACCTTCGACATAGTGGTAGGGAAGTTGTCGATATGAGCGATCGGGAAGTCAAGATGATGATGAAAGAGAGGAGGAAGTGAACCTCAGAAAAGTGTCTGCCTCACAAGAGGATACTTTATTATTGTTTGCGCGGAGGGCGACGGTCAAAGTTACAACGAACCACGAAACGGTAGGCGTCGATGACGAGTCAGTTGCAGCCTTCTTCAACGCACACTCTCCTTATCGCAGCCCAAACGCGGTCGGATCCAGCGTAATATTTCTTCCTCTTGCAAATAAGGAAGAGAACTGCGGGAAGAACGATCGAGTAATAAAATCAGGTCGGTTCGGGGATTCAACTGATAACCTTTGTCCTTTATCTCTCTTCTCTTCTTCTTCTCTTTTTTTTGGGGGGTTTTTCCTTTTCTTTCCTGTTTTCTCCACGCAAGGAGGCCGAGGGGAGAGTTGGAAGTCGCAGCCACAGAGCACCGGAGAGGTGGCAGGGAGAGTGAGGCGGTATGTACTGCGATCGACTGATTTTGACGGACGGGGAACAGAGCGGCCTGGTCGGCAAGACAAGTTCGTCGGTGGCTGATCAGAAATTTAATAATAATATAATAATAATAATAAGGCCTAAACCAGACCGTGCTTCAATAATCGTCAATCTTAGTATGAAGGAGCACTAGTAATTAATCTATCGCCGTGATGATGGTGGTGGTGGCTAAGAACAAAAGCCGGACAATGAATGGCGGCGACGACGACTTGTTTTCTTGACTTCCTTTGGGGGAGGATTGGCAGTCCCACTTGCGACGGACGGACCTCTCTTACCTCTCTGCTGGGGAGGGCGACTGGATCCGGTGCTGACGAGTTCTGCCAAAGTTATCCACATCGACGAGGGGAGCGCCAAGACCGGAAGTCAGCGGGCTACGTACTTGCATAGCCACCTTCAAGTTGTTGTACCTAGGTAGTTGTACAATTAATATTACGCGGCGCGTATGTATTATGGATGAGAATAATGGAATCAAGACTATGTAAATAGGTAAAATAAGACTGCAATTTTAAAGGGAGCTGCTCGTGTCAACAGCATGTCAAGCAACAAGATGTACCTGATCCACATTCCGGTCTTTCATTCAATCATTACAGTGATCCTGCGACAGAAAATGTCTATTACATCCAAAAGATTTATTATTGCTTATTCGTACATCTTTTCTTCCTAAGCCCCACGCGCTTCCTTCTCAAGGCGTAAATACTTCTCCTCCGCACCCCGGATGCATTGGATGTTGGCCCCAAGCTTATTCAACGTCTCCACATATTCATCGTATGGATCAGAGTCGAACACTATCCCCCCACCAGCTTGAAGGTAAGCAACCCCAGCCTTGAGAACCATCGTCCGAAGCGCAATGCACGTGTCCATCTCCCCAGGTTCTTCGTCCGTTCCATCCGCGCTGGACTTGTTGAACCCAAAATACCCGACCGCTCCCGCGTACACGCCGCGTTTCTCGCCTTCAAGCTCTGCAATGAGCTGCATGGCTCGGACCTTCGGTGCGCCCGACACAGTACCCGCGGGGAAAATTGAGCGGAAAGCGTCAAACCGACTCTTCCCCGGACGGAGAACGCCGGACACCTGAGATACAAGATGCTGGACATGCGAGAATTTCTCCACAGCCATGAGCCGGTCAACCTGGGTGGTCATTGGGTCGCACACGCGGTTGACGTCGTTTCGCGCCAGGTCGACCAGCATGACGTGCTCCGCGCGATCCTTCAGACTCCCGCGCAGCTCTTCCGCCAGCGCGATGTCCTCTTGCGGCGTCTTCCCTCGCTTGACAGTGCCGGCGATGGGGTGCGTGATTACTCGCCCATTCTCTTCCTTCACGAGGAGCTCTGGACTGGCCCCCACAAGCTGAAATTCCTGACAGTCAAGATAGAAGAGATATGGTGACGGATTGACCGTTCGCAGATGGCGGAAGAGGTTGAACGGATGCAGCGAGGTTGGACGTGCCAAGCGTTGTGATGGTACAGTCTGGAAGATATCACCTTTGCCAATATGTTCCTTGAGCCTAATGACGTGTCGCTCGTAGCCCTCGCGACCGATGTTGGACTCATATTCCTGATCCGGGATAATTGGACCCTGCGGCGGCAGGGGGATATCAGGGCCCAACAGTGTGCTAATTACCTTCTGGAGTATGTCTTGTCCTTTGCGGTATTCCGCCTCAAACTCGACATCTGTTTCCGGAATAGGGATGTATGTGATCACCTTCACGACCTGAAAGAAGTGATCGAAGGCGACAATCGTGTTAAAGAACATGAAGAACGACTCGGGGAGTCCGATCACATCCTTGAGCGGTCGTTCCGTCTTCGGTTCGAAGTATTTCACACAGTCATATCCGACGTAGCCAATTGCTCCGCCAGTCAAGGGTGGCAGGATCAAACCTGGTACTGACGCGGCGCGGAATAGAGACAGTTCCTTCTCGAGGTCAGGAAGAGGATCGCGCTCGGGGCCATGACCGGGACCGGTCTTAAGAACTTTCCGAGGGTCTGATAATAAGCAAAGGATGACCAAGCGTCAGTTGTGGCGCTTTCAGAATGGCTAGATGGAATGGAATGGGATCCGTGAACCAACCTGCACCGACGAAACTATACCGCGCAATCGTCTCTGTGGTCGCTGCGCTCTCGAATAAAAAAGACAACTTGGAACTGTAGTACAGCCCGTAGTCAGCATGATCGCATTCCACAAACGATTGGTATAGACAGGGCAGGCATAGCCTTCCGCACCCGGAAAGGAACTCGAAATGACTCACTTCTCCGAAAGCTTCAAATAGGCCAGCGTAGGAGTCAGCAGATCGGCCGGAATCGATGCAGTAATCGGAAGGACATTCGGCGGATATTTGGAATTCCTTGACTGCTCGACGACCTCGTATGCAGACTCGAGAGATGGCACCGTGCTGATCTGTGAGGGGATAGCAATTAGTCCCGATGGTCCACACGGAAATTTTGCGTACTTGGTCAACATCTTCTTTTCGTTCTCAGCTCTGCAGCAATTGATCCGGAAAAGAATAAAATGTAGCCGGCGAAAGTCTCATTAGCTGTACGTAACATGAATAACTTACCGACGGCGCCATGCTCGATTGCTTCTATTCTTTGTCTTCTGTCCTGGCGTGTGGAAACTGTGGAATTGTCCTTGGGTGGGCGATACTGAGAAAATCAGACAGTCTAATAGGAGTATCCTATACCCAGATAGACGGACAAGATTGCGCAAGGTCAGGAATTGAAAAGGTGTCAAAGAGATTAAGTTAGTGAGAGAGCCTGCTGGCTGACATCTCTCTTTATCCAAGTTCAACCCGGAATCGGAGATCTCCAAGGATGCCCAGATAGGCTTAGCGCACACTCATCAATATGGGCAACCTCCACTATCGATAACCTGATCACTCACACTGAAAGCCTCAGCTGGACTGGGAAAGGGGACCCCGCCAAAACCCCTGTACCACATGATGAAGTCCTTCTCAACCTTTCAATCCTGCTGATTCACAGGCTCAGTCCCTATTTCAAAGAAAGATTGACAGCTGACTATCTTCTGGCGGCTTTTTTACTCTGTTGATCTTGCATAGATAACACGTGTGGAATTGTGAATGCCCCGCTTCAAGAAGCCCCAGTCTACCAAACACAAGCCAAAGGCAAAACAATTCATTATACCCACCCAACTATAATGCAAACTGCAGAGAACAAATATTTTGGAATCAACAGACTCTTAATCTAGCGACTGAGATAGTGACTGAGACCTCCTGTTAGAAAGATTTCGCTGTGAAAAGGTGGTGTCAAATAAATATTCCCGCAGAGCAAGTAGCCATCATGGCGCTCCCTGAACGTCTAACAAAGCTGGCTCATCTCGCCTCAGAGAACTCGAGCATTTCACATGGTGATTCGATCGTTGTTCACAAATACCTGGATACTATTGAATCATTACTCGATCCCCGACCAAAGTTAACGCATAACATTATCCTGAGCCGACCCCGAACCGAAAGCTCGCCAACTCGTCTTCCTACAGCAAATCGGCGTGTTTACTGTGCTAACGAGCTACTTCAGCCTCAGCTCGAGGGCCTTCAGGAAAGTATAGCTGGACTTGGTCTTGAATTCGAAAGGCGTTGCAAAGAATCACTTCGTGGCTTTGATCTTTTCCATCTCCAATGCCAGGGCTTAGAGCAAAGGATAACGGAACAAGAAAGCGAAATTCGTGAACTGTGAGCCGCCACTTGGTCAAAACCCATTAACAATGATGTAATGACATTTTCTCTTGCTCACAGGCAAGCCGAGGTCTTGGAATGCTGTGTCGAAGGTGAAGCACTTCGTGGTACTGTCCACGCACTCGAGAGCTGGGTAGAGATGTGGCAACAACAGCACGACCTGAACTTAGCCGGAAGGAAGAAAGGGAACTCGGAGCAAAAGAAACGGCGACGAAAGAGTAAAAGCAGAGGCGGAGACGAGACCGATAATGCCAACGACGCGCTGATCGAAGGCGTTCGCGCATGGATGCGTGGCTGGAGAGACGCGGAAGAAAACTTTCGTGTCAGGACACAAGAGCGTAAAATGAGGAGGGAAAGGAGTCTGAAAGAGCGAGTAGATCAAGACTCACGATGACGAGAATCTCGTGCCTTAGTAGCGAGGTCTGAGACACGAAACTATCAATGACAAAATCGCGTCTCTAATTTTCGGATTTGTTGGTTCCAATCCCAACAACATAAGACACATGCTCCGAAATCACGCTCTGAGGTGAAACTGCGACAAGGCGCAGGACGCACGCATAACCCCTCCAACACCATGTCGGCGTTTCTTGTCTTTTCTATCTTCCCAGCATTCGGAATGACCGTTTCAGCCGAGGAATTAAAATAGCCAGTCCGGGAGGAAATGCATCTATCACCACCAGCCTTTATATCGTTCGCCACAGCTGACCCGCTCTAAGGTCCGTAATAATCTGGCCGCAGCGAATCGTCTAACTAGATGAAGCATCGCACGAGGTGAAAGAGAGAGCGGTCTAAGAGAAAAAGAATATATGGCCTGCGGAAACGGCGTCGGTATCACAGAAGAAGATAGGATCCTTCTCGGAATGAAGGACCTTCCACGGGGACCAGGCAATAATTTAATGCAGCTGTCCACGGGAATGATGCGTCCGAAGACGATCGTCTGGCGTCTTTCTCACCATCTCATTTTCCAGGTCAACGGTAGAAGTATGTTAAAATAGAGGAGTTCCCCAAAAGCAGGACTGGCTGCACAGATTGGAACTCTCATATGGCTGACAAGAAAAGAGATTGTGATCTCCAGGACCGTGTCAGCTCAACGCTGCATGTTCACAACGGCCATCTATAAATATAAGAGTCAGTGCTATACGATTCATCTCGACCATTGAATAAGCGCGAGATAGGAAAAGCGGCAACTAATGCCTACCTGGTTCTCGAAGCCGAATGCAAGCCTCTTGCCGTCGACATCCCAACATAGAGAACGAACTGGCATAAGATTTTCAGTTATCTTCTGTCCATTAAGGACACCGCTCGGGCCATCTTCCTTTTTCGTTTCTTCGTGGCCAGGTATCGCCCACGATGCCACAGGAGCACCCCCGCGCTCAAGATTCCAAATGAAAAGTTTGTCTTGGCTTGCAGCCGCCAAAGCGTACCAGTCAGGAGAGACGCTTGACGTCAGAGCAGGCGTCGAAGGCCCCAGAAATAAGCGGTGAATACAGTTGAAACGTCCCAGTTCCAAATCAATATTCCAGATTTTGACAGTATCATCTGTAGACGATGAAGCGAGGGTTAAATGAGGAGTCTGTTGTCCGGGGTAAGACTTTGCTTCTTGAGAGCGAAGTTCTATTGAGGTGATTTCGCCTTGATGGGCATCGTCAAGGTGCATATCATGCGTTGGAATCCAAATTTTTGCAGCCTCCGTAGACGCAGTCACTACTGCCGGTGAACCGTCTCTGTAGGCACAGCGAATGTAAGTCCAGGGAGTGTCAGTGCTGCCAGAGGAAAAGGTCTTGGAGACGTGGATTCTTGAGTCAACGTCGCATTGATAAACGGCTCCATCCCCACAGGCATATGCTTGACGGTCGCCGGACCAAACGAAGTCGTAGACGGAATTCTCGACCACCTGTGGAGAGGGGAACTCATCTGGGCGGACGGAATCGTCCCACAAGGCTAGCTCGGATATCTTACTGTCCGATGCCACAACAACTAGGTGGGAACTCTGTTCTGCCCAACGTAAACTTGTGATCATTCTGGGCACTTCAGGCAGGAGATCGACGGCATTCCCATGTACGTCGTACATGGTGACGGATCCCCTCATGTCACTATACGTAGCGACAGCCAGCTTCTGACCCGTCGAGTCCCAGGCGACGGCCGAGACGCAAGTGCCATTCCCATTGTCCTCAACCAGTTTCTCTTCCACCGGCGCCGATGACAAGGAAGGCAGCTTCCACAGACTGCAAAACGTGTCCCCGGCGGCCACCACGACAGTCGGGTCACGTGGGCGCCAGAGGGTGTTTGTCACGTGTCCGTTGACAGCCACATCGAGGATGGCGGTGTTGGGGCTGAGGTCGGCGGCTTTAGCGGGGGTGATCTGAACGCCCACGCTATGCCCATTCGTCAGAGTGAAGATTGGCGGCGCCGCAACTGGTTCCTGATCGTGGGCCATGTCCACATCCCCATCACCGTCCACCATGTTTGCCGGAAACGGTGGCTCACGGACAATGCCGTTAGCATCAACTTCCATGGAGTCGCCGTCGCCATTCAGATCGCCTTTGAAACTCTTCTTCGGGCGCGAAGGATGCGTGACGGCTTCTGTTGTCAAGTGACCGTTCACCTCGGTGATCTTAGCGGGAGGTCCGGCAAGCTGGTCTGTGCCATGATCACCCGCCTCAGCAGCTGGGCCACCTGGACTTTTCAGTGCTTCCGAGTCCAGTGGCTCCGGCCCAAAGAAATAGGATGACGGTGAAATCGGAATAGTGTTCCCATCCTTCCGAGGAAATTTGTTAGAAGATCATCCGCACATTCCTTCCTAATCCCATAGCCCCCCCAAAAAAAAAGAGTAGGGGACCTTCAAAGACAACTTACTTTGTCAAGCGACTGCTCGAGATCGTAGTACTGCAGACCTTTCTGTACCAGGGACACCAGTGCGTGAGTTTTGATGTAGGGCGCGAAAGGCAAACTCTGCGGGTCCAGATTCCAGGCGCGTTGCAGCGTCACTGCGGCTTCGCCAAGTCCTGTGGAATGGTTGTTAGAGGAAATCGAAACTTTGAGACTTTGGGGCTCCTGGAAATCTATTTCGAGAACTGGAGCTTGGTTTCTCTCTTCTTCCACTGAAAAGAGGATGAAAAATGAAAAATCGGAAAATGAAAGGGAAGAGAGAAATAAAAACCTGAGGAACCCACCTGTTTCTTGAAGGTATCTATTTGACGAGGACAAGTGAATTAGCATAAAATGAGCGACAAGGAAAAAAAAAACTCAAAGCTTATGAACAATCGCATTCTTGTGAGAATTTTGATGGAACCAGGTAAGTACTCACCTCCATATTAGGTAGTTGACATGATGCGATGTGAGATCAGGGTGTGCCATTGTTACATATGCAGCGGTTGCGACAGAACAGGAACCACTGACATGCCAAAAGCAAAAAGGAAAGAGGGGGGAAGGAAGAAACCTGGCAAGAGATAGCGTAGAAAGACTTGTAAAAGGAACAAAGGAGACAAGAACACAACTCTTAGCCCCTGCGATTTTGAATTTCCAGTTCTCCCTTCCAAGCCTTGACTCCAACAGGTTGCTGGCGACCAAGCGCTCCAAGAGAAGGGGAGCTGCTAGGGGGGGGTGGGGGGAGGGCAGAAGAAAGTCTGCAAGAACAGAAGAGTAGAGAGATTAAGAACGGGGCACGGGCCACGGGCCAGTCTTGATTTATGGACAAGCAGGACGGGGTAGCGTGGATTGCGATGAAAGGGAAAGGCAGCTATACAGAGAATAAAAGAAGGCGAATGGAACGAGAGAAATGGGTCGAGGGCGAATCCAACCGTGTGGCTTGGAAATGGCAACGCAAGGGCCGGTAGTGTGATTGGAGAGAGAAACCCGGGTATTCTCTCCAGGGGAGGGAGAAAGTTAGGAGACAGCGAGCTGGAGGACAGGCGGATGCAGGGAAGAACACCGGAGTACGAGAAGAAACGTGGGAATGGAGAAAGTAGGCTGTCAAGGAACGAACTCAAGAAAGACAAGAGAGCTGCGTGGAGCCGGAGAGAGCGGGTCTGGTCTGGGCCATTTTCTGCTTGGGCAGCTCAACAGCCTAGGTGCGGAAGAGGATCGTCCATCGACACGCTTATTATCACCCTGCGACTGGGCGACTCTCTGCGCCGAGCATCAGAGACATCTCAGGATCGGCCCGGTTACATAATCACGGTCACGATGTTTGACGCGAGTCCTGAGTCCTGAGTCCTGAGCAAGACAGTCCTGGAGTCATCCTCAGCATGCAGAATCCAGGCAGTCCTGTCCCTGTCTCGCCCGCTCCCTCTGGGCAACATCTATTATCTCTCCGTGGCAGAACAGGTCCAGTGTCGTCCATGCAGCCTCTTTCACGGAGGCGCCCTGTCAACATTGCTTCTAACCAGATGCGGTTAGCGGGGTCTTGTGCTTGGTGTGAGATAATGAATCAGGCCTGTTCCGTCTTTTTTAAATTTATTCTTTGGCAGCCCACCACATTATTGATCTGTTGCACTGCAGACAGCCATAAAGGCTAGATTTGTCTCGGAGACAGAAAAATGCATGCCAAGCGACAACATGCATAGAAGACGCTCCTAGGATGCGGGAACTGCGTGGATGCTATAGCCAACATGTACCTACCTATGCAAGTAGTATCTACAGTTTCTCCTTGCACAAAATACAAGACAAAGACATCCGAAAGAGATGACAGGACTACATGGATGCTCTACAACTTGTGCTGAGTGGCCAAAAGTCAATGTTGGCTGACCCTGACTCCTTCAATACCGGGTCCACCAGCCTTACCTCCTTGACACCAATTCTGTAGTCTGAACTCCGGATATCTGCCAGGCTCGTCCAATTCCTTGAGGTCATGCGACGGAACAAATTTCTCATTTTCTGTCGGAAGAGTAAGGCTAAAGGCTAAAGAGAGGAAAATAATGAAGATAGGTTGAGAAGCTGGAATCTTAGTGCCGCCGGGGGAGCAGCCCCTGGTAGCCATCTTAACGGACGAACATTTGAAGTCGATATCAAATTAGTAACGGAAAAAAAAATGTAGATCTCCAATGTTCTCAATGGCAGATTCCAGGTCACTAGCACTTGAACCTGCAGCGATCGCCAGTTTATCAATGATTGACGACAGCCACATTGGTCTCCGACCAGCAAGTGAGTGGACGGATATCCACAGCCATTTCCGGAACTGGTCCTTAGTTCCAATGACAGCAACACGATACACTGTAGTTTGTTTGTCCGTCTATATCCCATCCCACTCGCTTTGTTCAACAGTTTTGCCAGCTCGCTCGTTATTGGGGAGTGTCGGTGGTCGGTGTTCGAGACGGGTCATGCAACGCCGAATGGGAAGCACCTCTACTTAGTAAGGTTCCGCTAAAGCACGCCTACATTGCTTACAGCGCAGTCAAAAAACCCCCATCCACCGCTTCCCCCTCAGCGTCTGCCAGGCCTTTTGACTCCAGCTTGCGGCCTGCGCAAAGAGCTAGTCCTTCTGCAATATGGCATTTCGAATCAACCTACCGCCTGCGACGCGTGCCTTTCTCGTGGCCCTCCTCATCCTCTCTCTGCTATATAATATTGGCCGGTGGCGGCAGATTTCCGCTGGGGTCACACCTGACACCGACCCAATAGTACCCTACTTGACCCTCGTTCCGGCCGGGTTCCTCTTCTATCCGTGGACGCTGCTTACGGCGACGTTTGTTGAGCAGAACATCTTTACCCTTCTGCTGAATTCGGCGACGCTTTTGTATGGCGGCAAGTACTTGGAGCGGGCCTGGGGCTCTTCTGAGTTCGGCAAATTCGTTCTCATTGTCTCGCTGATTCCCAATGTCATCACCGTGCCCATCTACATTATCTGGGCGGCCGTCTCAGGTAATTCGGCCAGAGGGTATGTTCCATTCATATGGCCACTTTCTCTTTTCAGCATTCTTGCTGACCTCAGTTACCTTCCCAAGTCTAACGCAGATATGCGGCGGTGTATCAATCCAAGCGTCCTTTCTGATCGCTTTCAAGCAGCTTGTCCCCGAACATACCGTTACCATCTTCAAGGGCCTGATTAAGATACGAGTGAAACATTTCCCGGCTCTCTTCCTTCTCTTGAACAGCCTCAGTGGCATCATCCTCGGGACCGACACTGCTGCGATTCTTGCCTGGTTAGGCCTTCTGACAAGTTGGACGTACCTCCGATTCTACAAACGACAGCCTGATCTCAACGGCACATCGACCGATGGGTCGGGCATCAAGGGGGATGCAAGCGAGACGTTCTCATTCGCATACCTCTTTCCGGATGCGCTTCAGCCCCCAATTGCATTTGTCGCAGACAACGTCTACAGCACTCTGGTAGCGCTGAGGATATGCACCCCATTTTCGGCTGAGGACATTGCATCCGGCAACGAACAAGCCCTCGCAAGAGGAGAGCAAGGCTTACCCGGCCTCCTCAGCACCAGCAGAGGTGGGGGATCGAAAGGCGCAGCCAAGCGTGAGGAAGCGGAGCGAAGACGAGCGCTCGCACTCAGAGCCCTTGACCAGAGGCTTCAGGCCGCGGCCGCATCGAGGGGCCCAGCCCAAGCTTCGTCGTCACTACCGTCGCTTCAACCTACAGCGACACCCACTGTTTCAGCGGGACAGGGCATGTTGGGAGAAACTAGTTATACCCCGGATCACGCTTGATAGGTACATGAGGGGAAAGGGAACTCAGTCATGCATGATGAAGCTTTCTTGATTATGGAGAACAGAATTTCTTTTGCTTTTGTTAAAAAAGGGGGAAGGAGTATGGACTTTTTTTATCAGTGTTTTGGCAGGTTCTGTTGTGGAAATGCATCATTTACCTTCTATTTTGCTGTCTTATTGGCTCTTTATCCCTTCTGATATGAATTGAGCTTTTGATGATTACAATGTGTAGACTTGGTTGTTTTTTTTTGTCTTCTCCCTCCATGTTTGCTCCATTCGCACCTTGTCCGTGTCTTGTTACCAAGCAATTTACCCACCTGTAGCTATTTGCCTATTGTATGCGATGAGGATAGTTTGATTCATTATTTCCACACTTTACAAGTTCGAGACTCAGTTATGCGATGTATATCCATACATATAGAACTGACATCGTGCGCCTTCCCGGTAACAACAAGCCGAAGAAAGAGAATGAACGTTATATTACAATGGAATTCGCCTTGCCAATGCCATATTCGCTCCCTGCAATCCCGAATTCATGGCAACGTAATGGCTACTTTTACATCCAGGGAGATTGAATGAAATCCGGAGGCGAAACAAGCAGAGACGAGGGGCCCTTGGTCACAGCTGCCTCAACATCTCTACTTCTCCTCTGGCCTTCTTAAGCATCATCTCCTGATCCTTCTTTGCTTGCCGAATAGCCGCAACCCGCACTCTGTCCTTTTCCGACTGTGCGCGCATCTGTTCCCACTTTTGAATTTCCGCGCTCTCCTCTGCTGTCGGCGGGACATCCTGCGCCCCCGTGGCTGCTTTCAACTTGTTCCAGATAGACTGGTAATCCTGGTCCTTAAGGTCGAGAACGACTGTTTTCTCATCCGATTCCGGCTGTGGAGCATGGGTGTCCTTGAGCTGCGACGAGTGCTGCATCGCGACGTCGGATGCTCGTCCCGCGAAATATACTGTTAATGCCGCGGGTCCATCTTGGTCTTGTGTCTGCTTCACAGTCATCCGCACGCCGGGATTGTGGTACTTGAGTCGTGGGAGGCAGTTGCGCCAGAAATGCCGTGCGCCTTGGTGGCCGCCGTATATCTTTCTTGCATATGTAAGGTGTAGTCGGGTGACGGCTGAGTGCTCTTTTGTCGCTGATGTGATAGAAGGTAGGATTGCGGCACCTGGGCCTACGCGGACTTGGAGAATCTGAGTGCAAGTGTAAGCGAATCCAGTTAGTAACGGTTGGCAAAAGGATTTTGATATCAGTCAAAACTGTATGGGCCCCAGGGAGCTGCTAATGCGGGTTTAACAGAAAGTGTTTCCCTGGTCATGAGCACGAGAGGTGCGAATTGCAATTTCTATGTACCTTCTGGAAATTGCAACGAAGCAAAAGTCAGTAAAACTGTAATACTACAATCTCAATTCCGTTCTATGTATTGTATGCAGGTGCAAGTTCAACGTACAGTTCTCAGTTTCCGTAATCGCTTGAAGAGGTTCACCATGCTTGAAATCGCGACCCACAGGAAACTGGATTATTGGATCTTAAAAGAAGTGAAGTAGCAGAATCAGGATCGATATATAAGTACTGAGATATCAGATCAACTGCCCTGAAAGGATATGCCGAGCGACTTTACAGCATTGCACCCGGCGCTGGTTCGGAGTTCTTCGTGGATGCGTGGAAAATCCGTCCGGAGACTGGGTGCACGTGCGCAATGGCAATAGTACCGCCATTACATACGGTTACACACTTGACTCATAAATTTTCAGATAGGAACTCACCCTTTGAACCAAGTCCGAAACCCCGCGGTCGATAAATCGATCTTCTCCCTCCAACTACGCCTCAAAGCTCCTTTCCTGGCTTGAAAGGAAGCAGAATCGGTTGATTGGAGAGCCATGGCAGCCGCTGCTGCTTCAACCCAACTCGATCCGAGCAGTAGCTCCAAGTCGACCCTGAAGCTCGAAAATGTTACTCTTTCCCCCTCACCCCAATCTGTACGCTCTGCTGAATGTTAAACTAACCATTTGGTTTCCCGCGTAGACTGAGAAAAGAGACTCTCTTGTTGCTATCGAGAAGAAGTACCAGGCACAATGGAAGAAAGACAAAGTCTTCGAGGTCGACGCCCCTTCCCTTTCGGACGTCCCGCCTGGCACGATGACCGCTGCGGAGCTTCGTGAGAAGTTTCCCAAGTTTTTCGGAACCATGGCGTACCCCTACATGAATGGTGCTCTACACGCGGGCCACTCTTTCACGGCGAGTAAAGTCGAGTTTATGACGGGAGTGGCGCGTATGGAGGGCAAGAGGGCCCTTTTCCCCCTTGGATTCCACTGCACGGGTTTGCCAATTAAGACAAGCGCGGACAAGCTGGCGGAGGAGGTCCAAAAATTTGGACAGAATTTTGAGCGTTATGAAGCAGAAGACGAGCAGGCACCAGATGTTTCGGCCCCGTTCCCTACACAGGACTTTAAGGCCGAGCCAGAAAAGTTCTCGGGGAAGAAGAGCAAGGCTGCCGCGAAGACTGTGAAGGTGAAGTATCAGTTCCAAATCATGCTGGCAATTGGTGTACCTCTTGAAGAGATCCATAAATTTGCAGATGCTGGGCATTGGCTTCACCACTTCCCACCTCTCGCAATTAAACATCTTGACAGCCTCGGCGCGAGGATCGATTGGCGGAGACAGTTCGTCACCACAGACGCAAATCCGTACTACGATGCCTTTGTGCGCTGGCAGATGAACCGCCTTCATGAACTGGGAAAGATTCTGTACGGGAAGCGTTATACGATCTACTCCCCCAAGGACGGTCAACCCTGTATGGACCACGACCGGGCTGAAGGTGAAGGTATTGGCCCTCAAGAATACACGGCCATGAAGCTGAAAGTGAAGGAATGGTCACCGGCAGCAGAAGAACTGGTCAAGGGTAAGATCGAGGACGATGCTTCCGTCTATTTCATCCCGGCTACTCTCCGTCCGGAGACGATGTACGGACAGAACTGCTGCTTCGTTGGCCCCAATATCAATTACAGCATCTTCCGAACCAAAGAGAAAGAGTATTTCATTGCGACCAAGAGGGCCGCCTGGAACATGGCTTTCCAGGGATTCTTCTTCGATTACGATCACTTCCCTAAGTCTCAGGACGAACTGCCCATCGTTGCCGACGCTCCGGGATCCACGTTTGTTGGGACGCTCGTCAACGCACCGCTGTCTGTTCATACCGAAGGTGTGCGAATCCTACCTATGGACAGTGTCTCGGCAACCAAGGGAACTGGTGTTGTCACTTCCGTCCCATCAGACAGTCCTGACGACTATGCTACCGTGGTTGATCTCGCGAAAAAATCCGAATACTACGGGATTAAGAAGGAGTGGGCTGAGCTGGAGATCGTCCCTGTTATTGAGACCCCAACGTATGGGAAACTGACTGCTCCAACACTAGTTAAACAGCTCAAGATCAACTCTCCAAAAGACGTCAACCAACTGGCCCAGGCCAAGGAACTCGCATACAGCGAAGGATTTTACAAGGGTACTCTGCTTGTAGGAGAGTTTGCCGGGCAGCCAGTGAGTGCCGCAAAAGAGAAGATCCGCAAATCCCTGTACGAGAGTGGCGATGCTTTCCCCTTCGCCGATCCGATGGGCAAGGTTACCAGCAGAAGTGGAGACGATTGTATCGTTGCCTATCTACCTCAGTGGTTCCTGAATTATGGCGAGAACGATCAAAACTGGCTGCAGACAACTTTGAAGCACGTCGAGAACACCCTGAACACGTATTCACCGGAGACGAAGCATGGTTTCGAAAAGAACCTTACCTGGCTTAACCGATGGGCCTGTGCAAGAACGTATGGCCTTGGCTCCAAGCTCCCATGGGATCCGAAGTTCCTTGTAGAGAGTCTGAGCGACAGCACCATTTACATGGCTTACTACACGATCTCTCATCTTCTGCACGGTGACCGCTACGGCGAGACGCCTGGCCTTCTTAACGTGAAGGCTGAACAAATGACGGACGAGGTGTGGGATTATGTTTTCACAAGGCGCGAACTTAGCGACGATCTTATCTCGAAGAGTGGCATTGGCAAAGAGGCGCTGCAAGCTATGCGGAGAGAATTTGAATACTGGTACCCGCTAGACGTTAGAGTATCCGGGAAAGACCTTATTCAAAACCATCTTACTTTCTTCCTTTACATCCATGTCGCCCTTTTCCCGCCGGAATACTGGCCTCGGGGGGTCAGAGCGAACGGGCACTTGCTCCTGAACGGTGAAAAAATGAGCAAGAGCACAGGAAACTTCCTCACGCTTAAGGATGCTGTCGACAAATTTGGCGCCGATGCAACTCGCATTGCATTCGCTGACGCAGGTGATGGCATCGAAGACGCTAACTTTGAAGAGACCGTCGCAAACAGCAACATTCTGAGACTGTTCACCCTTAAGGAGTGGATTGAGGAGATTGTTAAGGACGAGTCTCTGCGCACCGGGCCTGCGAATGCATTCTGGGACGAGTTGTTCACCAATGAACTGAATACCCAGGTTCGCGAGGCAAGGAAGCACTACAGAGAGTAAGAATTGCTGAAGGTCAAACCCTATGCTGTCTATCACTGACGCTTAAACTAGTACGAACTTTAAGCTTGCTCTGAAGTCTTCTCTCTATGACTTCACAAGCGCGCGCGATGCCTACCGTGAGGCGACAACTGCTGCTGGTGTAGGTATGCATCGGGATGTTATCCTTCGCTACATTGAGCTTCAGGCTCTTATGCTCGCCCCGATTGTTCCTCACTGGACAGAGTATATCTGGCGCGAGGTTCTCAAAAAGGTTCGTTCTGCATTCTCACCGTTTTTTCTACTCCAAATAAGTTACTCATCCTTCGTCTCTTCTATAAATAGCCCGAATCCATTCACTACGCTGCCTTCCCTGAGGTCCCAGAACCATCACCAGAGCTATCTGCCGCATTGAACTACGTGCGGACGACCTCCTCTAGCATCACTTCCGCTGAGGCTTCATTCGCAAAGAAACTATCCAAGGGCAAAACAATAAGCTTCGATCCCCGGAAACCGAAGAAGCTCACGATCTACGTTGCCAAGAAGTACCCCTCATGGCAGGAGAAGTATATCGACCTTGTTCGTGAAGCCTTTGATGCTGTCAAGATCTCGATCGACGACAAGGAGCTAAACCCTAAGGTGGCTAAATTTGGCGAGATGAAGAAGGCAATGCCTTTCGTGCAGGGCCTGAAGCGACGTCTGGTCCAGGCGAAGGAATCGCCTGAAATAGTTTTCGATAGGAAACTGCCTTTTGATGAAGTTGCTGTTCTTGGTGAGATCATAGAAAGCCTCAAGAGAACGACCGGATGCAAGGAGATAGAGATCGTCGCTGTCGATGAAGGAGGGAAGACGGGTGAGGTCGTTGGTACCGGTGAGAAGCGAGAGGGTCTTCAAGCAGAAGCTGCTGTTCCCGGCCAACCGAGCTTCTCCTTCATAAATATTGCATAGTAAGAGGACTCTTTAGAGTTACTGATATGATATATGTTTCATGCTCTTGTTCAACCTAACCTTTTCGCTTATTGTTTTCGTTTCATGATACTGTTGACGATGCTTCTGTAGAAAACTAGAAAGAGCTAGCAGTAATTCAAAAGATATCTTTATCTACTTTTTTCAGGTTTTGCGTGCATCGAGTTATAAACCTATATACCCCCCTGCTACCGCTGTATAAATATTATTATCAAGCTAGTCTAGTGTAAATGGATTCTAAAACTGCAAATCTTTTCCTCCTCATCATTTCAAGAGTTGAGTGAACTTCCTTTGAAAATCAACTCAAATGCAATCCGGAAGAGTGACGTTAACGCCAATCCATGCTACTCGGGGAGGATAGTCTGTTGAGAACCTGATGTATGGGTTCACAACATCTTCCCAAACCCATCCTCAGCTAGGACTGATTCAAGCCATCAACTCAGCCTTGTTTAAACAGGGAAGTGTTCCTTCCGATCAGTTTATCGATTTCAAAACACCGAGCATCCTAATGTCCCAGGAAGAAAGAGGGAAGAGAGACGACATCAATAGGTATTCAAGTATTCAACTGCAGATCAAGGGAAACAGGAAACTGAATCCCACACAACTTTACTCACCTCTTCAGGCCTTCCTGTAAAGTATCCTCGTCGTGAGAGTAGACAAGCCTGAACCAGCCAGGTTCCTTCCCGTGCTCTTCGTTCGGATGCAAAAAGACGCCCGCATCGAGGAATCGTTGGGCTAATGCGAATTCACGATGGAGGTCCCCGGCATTATCTTTCTTGATGTCTTCTTGGGGAAGATAAGGTGACAGATTCATGTATATAAAGAAACCGGCATTGCCCCCTTTAATATATTGTATGCCCTCTTTGTTAAGAGTTGATGTCGCTAGAAGATAAGACCTTGCGAGATATTCCCGGGACTTCCTTGTGAAATGAGAGACGAACTCGCCATCCTCGAGAATTGCGATGCCGATTGTGATGGCGGCAGCCGAAGGGCTATGTAATCTCCTATAATGATATATCGTCAATGGCAGTCTAGAAGCTGGACACAACCAAATCATGAAGCAAAATGGAGTAGTTCTAACAGTGTTGCCTTGCAAGCTAGCAGAAGTTGCGTGTTTTGAGAGACCAAAAACCCGAGATGGAGACCTCCTGCTGCAAAATCCTGGTTCGTGTATGTCAGTTCGACTCTCAGATAGTTAGGTACGGAAATCATGTTGCCGTGAACACCATCCTATCTCGCGGCGACTACATATGCAGGCAATTGGGAAAGCTCACCTTGCTGAACCCATATAGCACATGAACCAGGTTAGGGTCAATAAACTGAGACAGACGGAATGACAGAATCGAGGTAAAGGGTACAGCGCTAGGTTCACCTGAGTCGAATACGCACGAAGCATAAACCTCGTCACTGATGAAATGGATGCGGTTGTTATCGCAAAATCTAAGGATCTCTTTCAGCGTCTCTGCTGGATAACATCGACCTAGTTTTCTTCAGTTCGTAATGGCATCGGTAGCGTGGAAAGACTGAAATACACGAGTACTTACCCACAGGATTGTGCGGGTTGACAATAATCATGGCTCTCATCTTAACACCTCTATCCTGGGCTTCCTTGACGGCCATCTTGTACTTCTCAATAACGTCGGGGCGGAAAGCTTCTTCGGGGTCAGTATCTGCGTAAACTACCTCGAGACCTGCTTCTACTCCATAATCAAGTTCAAATCGACCGTACATCGGTCGACTGACGAGAATTCCATCACCAGGCTCGGCCAGTGAGTACCCAAGCATCCCTCCTAGGGCAGTAGCGCTGGCGGCAACGACAACGTTGTCCGCTGTAATGGCAGCATTAGGTCTTAGTATCTTATTTAGGTGAGACGCCGCTGCGCGGGGCAGACGGTTGGGATCTCCACGATAGCTAACTGAGTCCTTCGTAAAGATGACCTGACGCAGATTATTAGGAACTCTGATTGTAGGGTCTTATTTGGATGTTATCTGGAGACACTGGCGCCTAACTACCTTCTGGTTTATGTAGTCCACAATGTCTTGCCGCATAGGAAGCTATTCAGATAGTTAGACTAGCTGCATAGATTGAGCAATTTCAACCTGCGGAACGTGGTCTTCATCCGAAGCCATAGTACTTACATGCTCTGCCATGCCAAAAGAAATCAATCCTGTTGGATTTGTCTCCCTGTCATACGCGTGAGAAGGAGCATATCGCCAAGGGATGTCAAGCAACCCGGCATTTTTGGCACCACGCGACGACAGCATTTTGACACTGATCGTGTTCTGGTAGATGGATCAGACGAGAGTAGAACGCATGAGAATTATCGAAGGCATTCCTCCGAAGCCAACTGTGGGCGAGCTACGTCGAGAGAGGAAGGAGGCTATAAGAGGAAGTCCCCACATGATGACAGTCATAATGTGCTCAGTTGTTGCTCAACTGAGCAATATAATTTGAGTCAACTTCACCGCAGTTATGAGCTTTCTTCTTCCGGTATCGGCTAGGAGTAAGCGCATTACAAACCAGAAATATGTGAGACTGTTCGTAGTGGCTGAAAAAAGGAATGCAATTCTGTCTTTAGGATTGGAGATGCTGCTGAAAATAGCACTCGTACTAAGAACTCCGGCCAATGCAAACATCTATATTATACACGCTAAATATGAAGAATAAGGAACTGTAAGGCTCAATTCAATGCCGAAGATAAGTGTCGAAAGCGAGTCACAGTTTCGACGTATGCGCAGCACGCTTCTTGAGCCCTATATTCCGTCGAGATCGCCCTATCGGCCCTTTCCGTTTGTCTGCTGCTATTTTATCTTGGACAAGCTTCCAACACTCAATCGGCCGTCTCCATCCTATATGACGGCCATGTGGACTGAATACCTCCACTTTAGGGAAGGCTTCGTGGGAAGACGATTTGCTCCGGACTTGCGCCGTGAGTTCTATCCAGCCGGATCCTTCGACCAGGATGTCTGCCGAGAGAACTTTATACGGCAGCTGGATGTCTTGCACGCGCTTGGCAGTAGTGGCGACTTTTGTTGGTATATGAGAGCGTGTCACGTCCCAGCTTAGGTCGAAGACACCTGCCGAAGATATCGCATTCACAACTCCCTCCTTGACGATGTTCGTTCCCGGGTATTTTCGCTGCTGCTTCTGCATCTCAATGGCCTTTTCTGTACTAGTAACGTGCACCTCGAGGGGCAAGAAACAAGCTACCAGGACAACATCACTTGGGTTCACAGGAGTAATTCGAACCAACCCTCCTCCCAACAGAAGTGATTGGCCCGGCCTTATAGTGTGTTGGTGTGTCTTATGCCGCTTGGTCATGATCAAATCTCGCTTGTGTTCGTCGTGAACATAGCTTTCCAAACCATCACGCTCGAGCCCCGGTAGATCGATCACCTCACCCTTCCCCCGACCATATGGAATCCGAATCGGTGCGACTGTTGTTCCTGGCATTGAAGAAACTACTGGAAGTGCTGGGAAGAGATCTTCCTCTGGAGCAGGCGGTAAAAGACTATCGGGATACAGCGGAGTTGCATGTGCGTTCCCATGTCCACTGCCCCGTTCTCGGAGAAGGTCCAGCTGATCAAATTCCTTCAAGTTTCTAGAGTCCTTCGGAAAACAGGCTTCGATGAGACTGCTCTTCCCAACGTTGGCTTTCCCAACTATCCAGACTCCGCCACGGTGATTCCGGATGTCCTCCTTGACCTGTGTCGACCACCAGCCCCGGTGAGCGCTTATCATACGCAAGTTTCCCACACGTACGCGGTCTCCCCATTTTCCAAGCGCCGTACGGAGCACATCACGCATGTACGCCATTTTATTATCCACAAGAGACTGTGTTGGTCCAATTAGATCACCACGCGTTATGATAAAATTCACTCTCGGCAGCTCTCTTCCTCCTTTATATTCTGCCGCCTTGGCTCTCCGATTCCGAGAACGCTGGTGCTGGAGCGATAGAGCTTCATAAATATTCGGAACAAGCGACATCGGGAAATCGGCGGCGTCAAGAACATGGTATACGACGTTGTGTTCGTGTGGAGACTCATCCATGAGTTCTCGGATAGAATGGATCGAAGGTGTGGGTGCAGGTACTGCCTTATTATGATGCATTAAGTCATGGCATCTGTCGCAAAACGGGACGTGCTGGCTCGAAGAATCGAGCGAACTTATGGCCATGCCCGAAGTTGTTTCGCCTGTGTCGCCTTCGACCTCTTAAATTAGCTTCCCCAGTAAATATTTAATTTTGTATCATGCAATTTACTACATACTCAAGGCTGCTCCAGAAGGTTTAGGTGCAGCCATTACCGCCTGTTGTTCTCCTCCAGCAGGTGCAACCAGCTCCCGCGACTGCTGTGGGTCAAAATCATGGGGACTCTGGCCAGAGGCTACCAATTCACCCTCGTCCCAATCCAGCGATTTCTCTGTTCGAGCATCACTGGCTCGTAATCTCGCAGCGACGAGCTTCCGCACCTGCTTTCTGAATTTGCTGTAGTAACCTGGTTGCTCGGGCTCGATCGTTTGCGCATATGCACCACACCCCGGACAACAAATGGGCAGCGTATCTGCTAGAAGCTCAGGAGAATGTGCAGGATGCTGTGCATTTAATGAGGATGAATTGCGGATCTGTAGATTGTTTCGAACCAGCCGACCTCCGTCGAGCTGCGGTGGTATCCGGCTTCGCGATAGACATGACAATGAGAATGACCTTGTTGGGTACTGATGAATTCGGGAAAGATATTTCGGCGGTAGTCGTCTCGTTCTCAGGGCTCGGAAGATCATGCAGCTAGGACACGATGGCATGGTTCGTAAACTCGTAAATACATGAAGACAGACAGAAAGATTTGACTTCGTAGATAGTCCTGTCGGATCGGTCTTGGCGTGGAGAATGCTGTGGCGAACACGGACCAAAAGTCATATCGAAAATACGGTTTCTACTGGTAGATACAAGTACCTATGATCTTGAAGTGAAGTACTCAGTGACCTCAGAAGTTATATATCACTAATAGAATAATAAAAGTAAATTGATGATCAACGCTCCTAAACATGTCCTGCCAACAAAACTCCGGTAAGAAGCACCGTCGCCGAACTAAGCTGGAGCCTTGCCTTTACCCTCCGGCTCATCTACATCCTCTTCGTCAGAATCGCTCATAAACTCATCGTCATCGTCGAACCCTACAAACTTCCTAGGTGCAGCAGGAGCGCGGGGCACTTCCGACGGGAAAGAAGTTTGTCCAGCCTCATTCTTTCCGTCGTCGCTCTCTTCATCTGAGCTGGTCGGAGACGCCCTCGAGCTACCCTCGCTGGCACTTGTGCTAGAACCACCGAGAACTGCATCGTGAAGGTTATCTGTCCAGGTGCCATCCTTCATCGCCTGCAAAACTGCCTCTCGGGCCTTCTCACCCATTTCCTCCCTGTCTTCCATCCACTGCCCGTCAATCTTCTGTTTCCCGCCACCGTTTTTCAACTCTTCCTGGCGCCTTTCGGCAGCCTCGACAACGGCCTCCCATCTACGTCTGCGTTCCTCCTTCTCTTTTTTGTCCATTTCAGGTTTCACAGCAAGGTATTCAGCCAATGCCTTGGCTTCGTTGACAGTACGAATGCGACGACCATCAAGGTTGCGGCTAGAGCTGTGGTTCTCCCCCTGGTTGCGCTTCCGTTTGCTTGACATGCGTCCACCGGCCGCTCGGAGTTGGGAGCCAAAACCTCCCTTGCCTCCGCGCAAAGGAACGGTGAGGCGAAGCGGCAGAAGGGTATTGGTTGGCGATGAGCCGCCATCGCGGCTAGCGAGAAGAGAAACTAGACTCCGAGAAGACGGGAGGATTTGCTTGTTGTTGGTAGTCGTGAGGACTAGTGATTCAAATGGAATGGAAGTCGGAAGATATGAGACGACCTTCTCAGTGAGATCTTCAATAGATGACGTAGACGGAAGAGAGAACGAGAGCGTAGGATGAAGGGAGAGCCCAGGAAAAGAAGAAAGAAGGACATTCACATTTGGAGCTGTCATTTTCGCAATTAAGTGAGGATTTGTGATCAGGTATATCTGTAGTTGTGTGAAAAGTGTAAGACTGGTCTGATATGGCAATAAGAGAGACCTCTTCGATGACTGTTGTAGCCGCATAGATCACCTAGCTGGGTATGATGGAGGAAACCTCAAGGCGGAAGTTCGTAAAGTGGCGGATGGATAATAACACGTGATCATATTTTCTTGGCATTACTTATCGGAACTCGCCCGGTTGATTAGGGCAAAAACCCTAGAGAGGACCTCCAAAACGGCAAGAAGCGCACTTTTTCCCGGTTGACGGCTCTCGCTCCACTCCATCGCTTCCACCATTGAAGAACACCTCTCAGCATTGTCAAAGCGATTCCCCGATTAGCGCCAGGAACTCGCGACAATGTACGTCCCTCAATTCATCGTTCCAGTCCGCTTTGTTGTGGGCATTCGTTCTGCAGAGGCTAACGGACTTTGTTCTAGGCTTATCCCCAAGGACGACCGCAAGAAGATCCACGAGTACCTCTTTCGCGGTATGTGAAGCCCCTGCATTCCTCTCGTTGTCTCAGGACTTCGTTACTGATTTTACATGCTTCATAAATAGAGGGTGTGCTCGTGGCCAAGAAGGACTACAACCTTCCCAAGCATGGCGACATTGACACGAAGAACCTCTACGTACGTTAACCTCGGAACCGACTTCCACTTCTCAATTTCTCGCCTTGGATAGGTTTTCTGACGTCTTAAATTTGGCCTCATAATAGGTGATCAAGGCCTGCCAGTCTCTGAACTCCCGCGGCTACGTCAAGACCCGTTTCTCGTGGCAGTACTACTACTACACCCTTACTCCCGAGGTACGTTGTGACCGTGTATTCCACTGCATCATGATCGTATGATGGTATCTAATTATATATCAGGGTCTTGACTATCTCCGTGAATGGCTTCACCTCCCCGCTGAGGTTGTCCCTGCCACCCATATCAAGCAGCAGCGCACTCATGCTCCCCCTCGTGGTATGATAGGCGGTGAGGAGCGCGAACGTCGTCCTGGTCCCCGTCAGCCTCGTGAGGGTGGCTACAGACGTCGCGAGGAGAAGGAGGGTGGTGCTCCTGGCGAGTTCGCTCCCAGCTTCCGTGGCGGCTTTGGTCGTGGCCGCGGTGCTCCTCCTCCTTCGTAAGAAGTGTCATTCGTTACTTGCGTTCTCCGAGGGGTTTATTTTAACTTGGATGTCTTATTTGTGGCTTGAGTAGGCGTCGTGTTAAATCCGAAAAGGCCGCAAGTATGCTTCCTAACCTGCACGGTCCCTTATCTTTGAAAATCCGGATATGGACTGCAGGGCCCTCTGCTACGATTTAGATAGCACCAATGAGAAAGGTCGTTATGAGACGTTAACTCCGATTTCTCCCTATTAATATCTGAGAATGATATGCGAAGGGCTTTTCTTTTATTTAAATCTATCTTAAGGTGCCGACGAATAGTCAAACCATAATTTCCTTTCTCGAGGCTGGACAGGTTCTGTCCGCTGCCTAATCCTTTTGCAGGACTATCCGCGAATCTTCCAGTTCAGAGCGTGATCTTTTGATGGCATCTCGATCTTATGACTTAAACCTCTTACGGTCATATCTAACCACAGCCTGCAAAATCACTGATGCTCCCGTAGCGCATTCGTCTGCAGTGCTGAACTCCTCTGGATGGTGGCTCAATCCATCCTTACATGGCACGAAGATCATACTTGTCGGGACACGCTTGGACGTGAAGACACTATCGTGGCCGGCGCCACTCATGATGGTTCGAACGAGGGACTTGGGGTCTGACGCACCAGCCTCAGTAATAACTGCCTCGGCAGATTCCTCTACACATTTGATGCAGTCTTCATGGAAATGGACAGCCGGGGAATCGAAGTCGAGGGTCCATTCAACCCGGCAGGGTTTCCCGATGCCTTTGCCTTCTTCCGCGGCAATAGCATCGAATTCTTTCCTCAGTTCAGCTTCGACGACGAGGACCAGCTCTGTCTTCGGCCCACGCACGTCGAGGGTGAAGCTGACCTGTCCAGGCACAGTATTCACACTGCCTGGTTTTGCCTCCAGAATACCAATGCTTGCTAGGCATCCGTGAGCGTCGGCAATTTCTCGGGCCCGGACCATCATGCGGGCTGAAGCATAGAGTGCGTCCGCACGGTGCTGGAATGCCGTGGTACCAGTATGGGTGTCTCTGCCGATAACGTTGATCCGGTACCACCTGTATGCCTGAACAGCAGTGACGATTCCGACTTGCTGGCCGGCGGATATTAGGTAAGGACCCTGCTCAATATGAAGCTCAAAGTGAGCCGCCATTGGAGTCGCCTTGTACGAGCATGGAACACTTCCCAAGTAGTTGATTTTCTCCAGCGCTGATTTCATCGACTCTGGAGCGGATGCTGCTGTGGGGAGCGAGGCAACCGTGGGGACTTCCGCAAGGTTATGTGCTTTTTCAAGAGGAATGAACTCGGCCCATACTCCAGAAGAAACCAGGCTAATTGGGAAACGAGCCCCTTCTTCGCTGTAGGGAAGTTAGCAGACTGCTACGGAAGGAAAGCGAGTGGCTTGTTCCAGGACATGGCACGGAAGCACTTACTTGGTCCAGTTTACGACTCCCACTCCCCCCTCGGTCTCTAATCCTATGTCTTCCATGGTTTTCAGGGCTTCAATCCCCGACAGGACACCCAAGATGCCGTCGTATCGACCTCCTGTCGGTTGAGTGTCAAGATGGCTGCCGATGAAGGTCGGAGCGACATCCTTTCTTCGTCCTGGACGCACAGCAAAAATGTTCCCCATCTCATCGACGGTGATCTCACATTTCAACCCCTTCATAGTCTCAATGAACCAGTCTCGAACTTTTTTGTCGTCTTCTGACAGGGCTAGCCGCTGCATGCCTGTGTCTGTAGGGCCGCTGCAGAGGATACGTTTAGTAAGTTTCCCCAAGGCAAGCTACGAAAGCACACGGCAGTTATATCAAGGGAATGGACAGTCTGGGCATCTGTAGGAGTATGCGTGTATTGAAATCAAAGGTGCTTCCCACTTACTCCCCCCATCGTATTCCGGATCCCCATTGACAGCTATGGTGAAGGTCAGCTGCCAATCGGTCTTTATTTGCTTTCAACGCAGAGACCTGCGCCTCGGAAAGCTCAGTAGTCAGCATGGCTAGTTTCCAGGAACTTGAGAAGGTCCGACGATGTGGTAAAGGAGATGTAGCAGGCAGCTTCTGCAACAATTTACGCCTCAATGCAAGCCTTGATATCGCACGAGATACATGCATGACGCTGATCATCATGCGAATAATGGGCCACGCCTTTCTTTTATAGCTATCTCCTGAAGCACTATCCGTGATAAGGTACAGTATTGTTCAAGCGGGGTAGTAACGAGAATGAATTCCTTATCAGTTTCAAGTAGGTTGAACGTCGGAAAGTGCTCCGTAGTCGGGCTGCAGAGAGTGGGGGTTTCCAGCAGCTTCTACTGGATGTAATAACATCTATGGAAGTGACAGCGGCACCAAGCAAAACTATAGAAAAGGACATTGAACTCCGCGAGGTAGATGAACTGAACGGTCAGAATCACTCGACTTATCGGCACGGCCAGCTGCTCCCCAATGCATACGCACAAGGCGCAGGAGGCAACATCGGAATCGCAAATTTTACGGCATTCCCAACGAAAATCAACAGAGAAAAGGCGGTTGACTATGACTGGCCCATCAGACAAGCAAAGCGACCCAAAAAAAGAGGCAATAAAATATATCGACGGCTGTGTCGACGTGACGTTCCAAAGATTGATGAGAGGAGTCTTTTGGGCAAGCCACGGCCATCTCTGGTAAAAGGCAAGAAATGGGTTCTGCGCTAGCTTGTCCCACTCCTCGGAGTAGCGACCCTTAATTGATAGCTAAGGTACCCACCTCGAGCCCCGACACTACAGGTTCGATTCCCGCTCCCGACAGCGCGTCAGCCTTCTTTTTATCGCATGGTCCCACCGCGCATCCATCAACCATGCTGACGTACATACAGCACCACACCTTTGCATCCTCTTAACACCACGAGTGATCACCATGTCGTCCGCTGCTGCTTGTATTTTCTGCAAAATCATTAAGGGTATGTATCGAGCATTCCCTATTTTATATCCCCTTAGAGCCGTTATGTCGCTACGTGGTTTTCGTTACTTCGGCTCCCTCTGTATCTGGCCGTATTTCGCAACAATCTCAAGGCTCCTTTCTAACCTTCTGTTCTCAATAGGTGACATCCCTTCCTTCAAGCTCTACGAGAGCGAAAAGGTGCTGGCTTTTCTTGACATTCAACCGCTGAGTACTGGCCACGCGGTGAGTGTTGCATGTTTCCGTCATCCCGCATATGCATAGCCATTACTCTCACTTATGAGCCATTGTCATCTGGCAAGTCGAAGCTCGATATCTATGGATGAGTTCGTACAAAAGTTATGAACTTTGAATTTCAAAAAATGACTCCGCATTTCTTTATCCAGAATGGATTGCTGACAATGGCAATGGCTTGCGGCCTAGTAACAGCTCGTGATCCCGAAGTTCCACGGTGAAAAGCTGACGGATATCCCCGACGACAGTCTTAGTGAGATCTTGGTATGTGACAGCGTTCCCTGTGCGATTATGGGGCCCTTCCGCTTTTTATATATACCACCTTGGTGGCGAGGACCCTGGGGGTGGGCTTTGGGGACCTCAGTGTTCGACCGACCGGAGGAACGAACTATGCTAATGAAATGAGTCCGCCAGCCCATTGCGAAGAGGATTGCCAAAGCAAACGGCGTAGAGAACTACAACATCTTGCAGAACAATGGCCGCTTAGCGCACCAGTTTGTTGGCCATGTGAGGACTCTACCCTTGTTGTTTGTTTCTTATCTTCTAACCTTCGTATCCAATTCTTAGGTTCACTTCCATGTGGTATGTACATCCATCTCCGTCCCTTCTTCCCCGCATTTTCCTCAAATCTAGCACAGCATCTTTCACCAACTGCTCTTCCATCAAAGTCTACCCTCCGCTCTTCCTTCCTCTTCTAACTTCTCACAGATTCCCAAGCCCAATGATGCTGAAGGTCTTGGTGTGGGATGGCCCATGCAGGACGCAGACAAGGACAAGCTCAAGGCCTTGCAGGAACAGCTGAAGCTCAAGGTCTAAGTACTACCTGGCCGTACTGTCCAACTGGTCGAGTAGAACCCAGAAAAATGTATGTTATTTGTCTGTTGCTCTCCCAGAGCGGAAGCAGTGATACATAGGAAAATCGTGACAGTGTTTGGATTGTTGAGCCTTTATTTCCTATGGAGTATCCAAAACATTCTTCGAAGTAGATTGGCCTCCGCTAGAGATATGTGCATTGCGAGTCGCGGACGCGCAGTTACAATTTGTACTTCATACTGCCATCAGAAGGACTTCCTCGTATTGAACACTGTAATAGGTACAGATAACCAAACCTGCAGTCTTCACTTGGATTTTTTTTTTAATAGAAATCAGATGCCCCAGGAAAAGAAAGTCAACAGGAAATTAATTGCAGATATCTCATGTATCCATATATTCTTATCCACACTAGGGAAAGGAACGGAGAGTCCCAATACTGCCTTTAGCCTCAGATCTAGCACAAGCAGAAACACAAAGCGGAGAAAGAGCATGTAGAAAAAAGGGTGGAGCGAATAAGGCCTCTTCGAGCTATCTATGGTGCAGTCTCATCCTTGACTGGGGCCTCTTCGGGCCTTGCAGAAGTCTCGGTACCATTCGTAGTCAAGGCGCCGTTGGTTTCTCGTTCAGGGTAGAAGCTGATCTTCCCACCAGGCTTGATAACACCACATCGGTCATAGAGTGTCCTGGCACGGATGTACGGGTCAAGTTCCCAGTATAACGCGGACAGTTGATCAATCACGTCATTTCTCTTCTCTTCGGAAGCAGCTTTGGCCTCCTCGTCATTGCTGTTTGCAGCCTTGATCCACGCTATGGTAGCCTGTTCAACCTCCTTCGAGAGCTCCCCCCTTCTAGCGACGATTGCGTTACGAGTGGCCGTATCTTCCATCTTCTTGTTTTCCTCAGGGCTAGGCTCGATGTATTCATACTGCCAGTTATCCTCTCCGTCCAGTTCCTTGACGAGACGGTGACGGGGAATGAATTGTTCTAGATCATTAGAGTTGTAAGTGAAGTGGATCTTGGCGGCTACGACGGGGTCAAGCCACGCTTTGATGATGTTCCAAATGCCTGCGAAACCAATCTCAGAAACCCTGCAGAAATAGAGGTCTTCAGGAGAACGCTACAAACCTGAGAAGATCCAAGGAGCCTTGTGGATGAGGACTGCCCCCAAGCACTCGGGGTAGTTGGCCTCGAAGCATCTGATCATAAATTTCACGGGAGCATAGTCCTGCAATATCATCAGAAAATGGCTAGATGATCAATGGAGAGGCAGAAGCGACCTACCATGTTTGCCAAACCGAAGTCGGTCATATCGAAGATGATGGTCTACATACTGTCAGATATCTGGTTTGACCTTCAGTCAGCCGCTTGCAACTCACAGCAGTCTCAATTGGAGGAACCAGCATCAGCCGGGCCAGTTCGATCGTGTGGGCAGTGTGTCGCTCAAGAACCGCATCAGTCTGATCACCTGCCCTATGCTTACGGACTCTAATGACGCAGATCGGGCGGTTATGTTTGTCGACTCCGCGAAAATAATTCTTGCCCTGACGAAGCTGGAACATCAACTCTTCGCCGGCCTTCCTCTCTTTGGAGTTTGAACTCTTGGATTGTTTCAAGGCGAGAGCCTCGCCATTTAGCATAATATCATCGTCGATATGCATCTCTGCCAATCTCCAGTGGATGGTAGAGATGAACATGACGAGGGCCTTTTTAACGTCCCATTTCCGCGCGCGCAGGAATCGGAGGAGCAGAGAATCAGGGTTATTGAGCTTGACCATTGTCCACCATGTCTCCCTAATTTGCTCCGGCGTCATATCGGTCAGGGCTTTCTGAAACTGCTTGGAGACTCCATACTTGTCATCGCCATCCGAGAGCTGCAGGGTAGCAAGGGTGCTGGCCAGAGGATCCACCGAAGCATCACTTCCGCTATCCTCTGTGGTCTCTTCGCTTTCTCCGCCTCCCAGCAACCCAAACATCCGCTTTGGCTTCTTCTTCCCCTGTTCCGGATTGTCGGGTTTGGCATGGTTTTTATCTAGCCCATCAATATCAACACCGAATACTTTCAACGTCAAGATCCATAATTCTCGTAATTTAGCTTCCTGCTCCGCTGAGAGGTTTCCCACTTGGCCTGACGGTATTTCGACAGGCATCGTTTTCAACGTGTCCAGCACTCCGGGAAACATGTCTTGCTCAGGTCCAGAAGTAAGGGGGCTAATTGATGTCTCCTTTTCACGGGGATCCGATGAATTATACTGGAACCAAATAGTAGCTCCTTTACAGAGAGCGAGAAGCGTGAGTGTGATAACCCAGAAGGATGCAGATGCTTCTTTGGATGCCCTGGCGGGTAATGGCGGGAAGGCGGAGGAACGCCGAACGCACACGCAGTGGACCGGCACGCGAGTCGATGGAGGGAAGAAACGGGGGCTTTCAAGAGAACCAAAGGCCTTAGAATAGAGAGGTTGGGCCGAGGGAAGTTGAAGACTTCGGCGAAGAGATAACGAGTATGCAAGCATGTGCAGTTGGGAGGGAAGGGAAGCGGTGGTGCCCCTGGGAGAAGAAGTCCTGGGAGAGTAGGTGAAGAAGAGGAGCTGAATCAGTGCTCCCTCGCGTGTTTATGCGTTTATGCTTTGCCCCTCAGGCGGCGACTGGTCCCTGTCACTGGTCCGTGCCGCCGCGAGCGCAGAAAACAACTAAAATTAAATAGAAGGAGGGGAGGTCTGGGGATGGAAGTCAATTACTGCGTCGACCTCCATCAGCATGTTCTGCAGGCGATGATCTCGAACTTCCGTTACTCGCCCACCTGAGCCGAGACACTCCCCCGAATTACGCCTTCCAATCTGTACTTAGCTAACACCCGTCAAAAGCATCTGGAGGTACACGGTTTTGTCGAACTCAGGCTTTTCGTCACAACCAATACCATTATTCTAGATTTATACCGTCCGCAGTACCTCATGGATGCAGTTGCACCACACTCCTCGTCGCGCCCAAGGCCGCCCTCCAGGCCTACGACCCCGCTTCGCCCTAGTTCACGTTCATCGATCAGAGAGGCGCACGGCTATGGTGCAAGCATCAGCAATGCTGGCTACGCCCAACCCGCTATAAACGCATTGGAACCGCAATTCGCAGAGCTGGCGGACTCAATGGCCGACTTGGAAGCCAATTTTATGCATCTGCAGCTAATGCACGAGAGTCTCTCAAGATTCAGCGAGAACTTCGCGAGCTTTCTGTACGGTCTGAACATGAATGCTTTCTGCGTGGATTTTCCTGAGGTACCACGGAAGAAGCCCAATACACATGACAAGATACGTCCTTCTGTTGCGTGCTGATCAAAGACACTGCAGGCTCCAATACCGGAATCGTTTCGAAGGGTCAAGCAGGCCGATGCTCAAAAAGGTATTTGGTCGGTTAATGTTGCTTATATCCGTTCTGCCGCTGACGGCTAGCAAAGGTACCGAAATTGAAAGCCCGCAACCGTCGAACGACGGGGAGACTACTGTGCTGTGAGTAGTAACTCCTGTTCCTCTTTTCTTTGAATACACCCATCGCCGTGGCCTTTCTGAGCTAACCGTCTGCCCGATGTAGATCTACTGATACCTACATTCGAAACCCGCGGAATGCAACCCCTTCGAAACGCCCCCCTTCACGAGGGGCTCCTCGAGGTTCCTCCACACGCGGCTCAGTTGGCAGTCGGCATGCAAGAGGCACTGGTCGAGCTCGCCCGAGCGCACTGCCCCGAGGACGAGGCGTTCGGTGATCCCTTGCATCTCCCTCTACGCGAGGAAATGTGTGATCTCACGTACGTCGGGGCGCTGTAGTAACCACCTAGTTCCCATGCATATGGCTAAGGGAGTGTCTGTTCGGAAAGTTGTGGTGAATAATCACGTTCTCGAAACACCAGGGCATTTACTTTGACTGCTCTCAGTCTTGCGACATCCACGTGCGCTTCTTGGTCGATTGAGTAACATCATCTACAGGTCTCTGTGGAAGCTCTTACTAGGATTCCATTAGACGAGAGGAAACAAATATTTTAGCCAATTAAGGAACGAACGCACTAGCTTGTATTTACTAGGGCCATAGTTACTTCCATAGTGAAAATAAGCGTTATTGTCGCTTGAGACTTCCGAGTTTCCTCCGGTATTGTAAATGTAGTTATTACTGCTCAAGGAGCGCCCTGTCCCCACAATTATGGTGCAGTAAGCAGAATAGAAATAGCATCTTCTAGACTCCCATATAAGTTGAAAAAGATAAATTCCAGAATCAATGATATATTAGACGTCACCCAAGGTTACTAGTACGTTAACCCATTGGGGGGCAGTTTAAGCTTCGCCGGTTGCGGATCTAGACGAGCCGCGGCACCGTGGCGATGGAGTTGTTGGAGATCTCACGCTACCACCACCTCGAGGCTGAAATTAAGCCACATCTCTGGCTTCTGTGTGGCTTCGAAGGCTTTGGAGGCGTGAGGTACCATTATTGCGAGGAGTCTAATTCATCTGAGTGTGTCATTCCCTTGCCAATTTCCAGCGTTTCTCCCTTGCCCCATTCAAGGTAGTTTCCTTTTTCACTGACGAAAGCACCACATGAAGTGAAGCATCAGATACCCACAACGGCGCTTTCCAGCCATCAGCGCGCAATCGTCGCTTCGTATTCGACGAATATCAACTCAAGATCGGTCCACACTGTCCGCAGTGAATAACGGGCAGAGCCCACCGTCATTCCCGTCGTGATATTGAATTCCTGGATCTCTTTGTCGTCTTCGCTATCAATGGATACCACCGCCCGGCGTTTCTCGCGATCTGTCTCCATATCCTTTTCTCACCCTGCGGAGTTAGGAGCTTAGACTTGTCGTTGGTCTTGTCTTCTTTCCTCCTCGCCGTTCCGTGTTCGTACCTTTCGTCTTCGGCGTCCGCAACAAGAGACTCTGGCATCCTAGACGGGCGTCTTTGGATTTGCATATCGCAATGGCAAGCATACACAGCGCATCTACTCTTTCAGAGGCTGCGTTTGGTTGTGGTACGTAAGGAGATGTCTTTTTGAGCTGATTCTGCTGGATAGGTAGTCGCTGATGCCGTTCAAGACCACTTGGCCGCTTCCCTTACGGATAACGAGAAAACTGCTGGCCAGTTCAAGGACTCTTTCATGAAAACGAATAATCTATTGGTTTTGCTGTCTAAGCCTGCCGAAAATGGCCATCTGCACTCTCTGGACGTTCTCAGACCCAAATATGTCTGCGTAGATTGCTCTGAAGCATGCGTCAATGGTGAACGGAAGGCCCACACGGAGAAGACCAAACATCAATTTTGTGAGTACAGATATGTTTCCAAAACAATGGGCGTGTTTCTGATTAGCTTGCAATCAGACATGGAATCGAGAAGCCGTTCACTGTATTGCGAGGGTTGCGACGATTTCGTTTATGATCATGGCCTCGAGCGCCTTAGATCGCCCACTGCGGCATTCCGAGGTTCGTAACCAAAAGTTGTATGCTCACTGTAACAAGTCGCTAACGCTCTTCAGAGTTGACAAAACGGGCTACAAACGAGATGGCTGCGGACGAGATCTACGTGAGAAACAACGCCAGCAAGCGCCCATGCACAAGGCAAGGAGCCAGGGGCTTGTATAATCTGGGACAGACGTGCTATATGAACGTCATTCTTCAAGCAATGCTTCATGACCCCCTTCTGAGCACCTACTTCCTTGGCAACGGTCATCAGACGTACGATTGCTCGGTACCTGACTGCATAGGTTGTGCTGTGGCCGAGACATTCTTCGACTTTAACAATAGCGAGAGAGTGGATGGATTTGCTGCCCTCAATCTACTCCTGGCATCATGGAAAGCAAGCCCGGTGAGTAGCAACTAGACGGCTAGATGAACTACAAATAGAATCTTACGTTCCTCTTCAGACTCTTGCGGGATATCGCCAACAAGATGCTCATGAATACTATCAATTTCTCGTCGACGGACTTCACGCCACCGCCAATGGTCGTGTTATGGAGAATGACAAGAACTGCTCTTGTTTCTTTCACAAAGCTTTCTACGGTAAGCTGCGGAGCAGTGTGACCTGTGATCAATGCGGAAACGTCACGCGTACAGAGGATCCTATGTTGGATCTGAGCCTTGATGTCCAGGCGAAGAAACGAGTCATGGGCGGCTTGAGCGCGACGTCGGCCGCTAGCCTCAGCGCGTGTCTCGAGAGTTTTACCTCACCTGAGAAACTCACCGCTGGCGTGTACAACTGCAGTGGCTGTGACGGTACTCAGCAGAAGGCAACAAAACA
Organism: Byssochlamys sp. BYSS01; assembly: GCA_002242795.1. Classification (NCBI taxonomy): domain Eukaryota; kingdom Fungi; phylum Ascomycota; class Eurotiomycetes; order Eurotiales; family Thermoascaceae; genus Paecilomyces; species Byssochlamys sp. BYSS01. The sequence continues at coordinate 120,973 of NIXA01000053.1, forward strand.
GCTACGCATCAAGAAGTTACCGGCGATCTTATGCATGCAGCTGAAGGTAAGTGCTTTTCCTTGAGTTCTTATGGCCTCGAAGCCGCTCGATCTCACGCCTGTCCTAGCGCTTCGATCACAATTCTTCTGTCTTCGAGAAGGTGGAGGGCCGGATTGATTTCCCTCTTGCTATAAACATGCTTCCGTACACCACCAATCCGGAAAGCAAAAAAGTCGACAGATCAAAGTACATGTATGACCTTTCGTCTGCCGTGGTGCACAAGGGTAAACTAGACGCAGGACATTACTATGCGTACTGCCGTCACGGTGATGAGGTTCGTCAGCTTTGTTTCTTTTGTTCGAACCTGTCTCAGATAGGAGCTGTGGGCGATCTCGAACGAGTTTGCGCTGACGTATTGATATTGCAGTGGATGCTTTTCGACGACGACAAAGTCACTCCAGCGGCGGAGGCAGAAGTGCTCAATTGCGACGCTTATCTTCTCTTTTACAGTCTGCGCTGCTTGCCCAGTAAGACACGGTGACAAGTACGCCTCCTTTGTGGTCACCTTGCTGGCTTTACCTGGCAGTTGTCCTATGTTCTTCGGTTTCTTTTAGCACCACTCTAAGTCGGATGCACTTCTATTTTTCTTTGCAGGGTTCGCGGGTCGGGATAGGGTAAAGTTCAAGTTTCCCAGGTAAACTGCTACAACAACAAAATGGGTTTTAGATCGCATCATAGCATTAGCATTCTAGACGCCGTACTCTTTTTCTTCGTTACACCAGGGAGTTTTCCGGCTGAAACAAAGCAGAACCATGAATGAATCCATTTCAACATTTTCCTCTTCATCGAAATAATTCGAAGTTCCGAATATGATAGTAACCCTTGAATCAAGCTCAACACCGGGCCAGATATTCTTCATTCCGCTAAATTAAGAAAATGTTCTTGCCCACCGAAATCCTTAGCAAGTATGGGTCTGAACCTCTTGCACCATCCCACCCCGTCCATTGGCTTCCATTCGCTTTTCTTTTTATTTATTTATTTTCTTTCTCTTTTCCTGCACCCCATTTCCTCCCATGGGATCAAATTGATCCTACCAAGCGCCGAGCATGGAAATGGGTCATGAACATCGAAGGACTTGAAGTAGGGAAAGGAAACGAGTTCACCGGTACTGTTTGGAAGAGGCGAACGAGTTAGAGCCGCCTAAACCGGAATGCAAACTCCGTGAAGGGAAATAGTAGCCCCTCGAGATCATATTCCATATGCCGAGAAGACACTGAGATACAGAAGACGAGTCGAAACCAACCTTGATGAAACCGATGTCGGTGGACTTCTCCCGGAAGCACTGTCGGCAGATGTTCATCTAAAGGAAAGCAAGAAAGCCACGTCAGCCAACCTCTATCTTCCTTCATCGCAATCGAAATATTTCTCAATCGTATAAGAGAGAAAAAAAAAAGAGAGGAAATAAGTCGAAGCGTGAGCCCATACCCCGTACTTGCGGATAATACCACCGCGGTTCGCACAAACACGGCTGATATTCTCGTTAGCACGCACTTCCTTCGCACATCCACCACCAACAATTCGTCGTCCTTTTCTGCTTTTTCTTTTTTTCGCTCAAGATTGGGGTAAAAACGCACCATTGGCGAGAGCCCTTGCCATATCTATTCAGTTAAAAAGACATCGAATTAGCTCTCCAAAGTTTCTCCTAGGCAAAACGTCTAAAGGGTAGGATCGCCTCTTACTTGCGGGGCCGGCTGTACCACACAGACTCGTGAGTCATTTTCGATTCTTTTCTGAGACGAGTAACCTGGTCGTTCTTCGACGATGGTGTACAGGTTTGGCGGGAGACGGTGTCTTCGCTGGGACGTTGGCGTTGAACGAAGGTGCGGGTGGACGACGAACAAAAAGGCTAGGTTGGAATTAATGCGTTGTGTGCTTTCCCTCGTCCCCGGATCCGGGCTCGGGCTTTAGCGAGACTAGCCGTTTTGGGAATCCTCAACTCTGCATCACGTGATGATATCAAGTCGAGAGACTCGAACAAGTGCCTCGCTGAGGAACACGAGACATTCTTCTCTTCAATTGGCAAATGTCTTTCTTCAGACTATTGTTGAGCGATAGTTCAGCAATATAAATGTGAAATTTCCGGTGCTGTATGGATACTCTTCTGGTTAGGTGCTGGTAGCTACACTAGACTTAGCCCTTAGCCACTTCGGAATTCATACTACTTTTGGTATTAGAGATAGTAATAATTTCGTCTCAAGCCTTCTTTATTGATGTAGGGAAGGCCACACGGTAGTGCGTCCAAGCATTAATCAATTTGAGATATGGAACGGAAAAAGGACCATAATTTGATATCCTTCGATGTTGATTCCCTACAAGGCTGTGTTCTCGCTCTTCTCTCCTGATTTGCGTTGAGCCACTCAGATCGAGTCAATTAACGCTTTTTATTGAACTGTCTCCATAATGACCGAGATCATTCAGGATGAAGTTTCCGAACAGACGCCTTTCGACTCTATCGGCCGCAGCAGCTACAGCATAGCACGGTAAACCAAGTCGTCGAGTCGCCAACGACCGCAATGCATTCGTGTCAAGAGAGGCTTCGATTCTCACCTCCACGTCTACAATATTCAAGAGGCATACTCCTGGGAAGCTCACTTCTTCGCTGAGCTCAGCCCGCAGGCCGGCACTCTGCAACCGCGTTCGTTGTACGCGACGACAAATCCCGCCGGGGGCCAAGGGATATCATCTATCTCGAGAAGAATTACAGGTTTCCAGACTACACGGAGCCCTTGTCGCTTGAGCCGGTCGCCTCGGGCGTTGAGCAATTGGCCAGGCAGCACGGTGCAACATGGGGCATAACGAGTTACCAGAATCCCTAGCTATCGGACACCAGTGTACTGCGCGATGTTATGCAGACATTGCTCAAGAAAGGCTACTGGAATGCGTACTTCGTGAGCGGCAATGCCCTCCCAGAGACTCCAGCAGGGTATCGTGATCGAGAGCGAGGAATGGCCAGTAACCATGACCGTTGGTAGGCTAAGCAGAAATAGGTAGATAGAAACTGGGATCTGGGTTGGACTGAGCTGGCCATGGGGAGCACCAATGTCGAGCCTATGTATATATAGTTCATCAGATCTAAGCGGCTGCGAGATCTAGGAACGCAGACCAGCATCTTCCATGGCTCTTGCAGGTATCGATCGCCTATAAGATATCAACAAAGATACTACCCCCAGGCCCTCTCAGAGGTGGCCCTGCAAGGTACAGAGGATCCCCGAACCAGGCAAATAAGATCTCCGGAGGTTCCGACAGATGTATATGCCTGACTCGCAGACAATATGAATTGATATCTATAACTATAGCAAAACTAGACATATACTTTGCATCTCCGGTGGGGTCTCAGATCTATCTGAATAGATGTGAAGTTCTCCATCTATGATATCTATCACGGTACGTCTTCTGTCCAGCAAGAAACGCCTTGGGATGGGCGGACCACATGGGCGATGTGCGCATACGCAACCAAGTGCGTACGCCGAAGACATGACAGGAGGACAACGGCACCGGAAGCTTCGGAAGCGGCAGGGCTGGCGGCTGGCCAATGGTCGCAGGGCGGCCGCATCGTAGGCAATATGAGTGGGGAACTAGGTAAGGATCTTGTGATTAATGAGAGATTATGAGCATTAGTGTATTGATATTGGCGAGGACGGGAAGCGGAAATACGGATCGAGTTGCAAGGCACCGATGCCTTGGCTCCTTGGGGGCGCTGGTTCTGGATCCTGAATGGCTGGTGTCCCTGGAGCTCATCCATTGCGGCCAGATTTTATCATTCCATGCCCAGACCATATCCGAATGCAGAGAAAGGACCTCGAGGGGCATCCAGTCGTGACATCATGCTCTATGGAGTATAACCGCGCGACTGACTCAAGCTGGTGCTAAGGCCTGATTCTAATTCATGCCAGGCCCGGTGGTCTCGAAGATTCCGCATCCGTATCCGCGCCGGGCGCTCCAGAGTTATTCTCCATGCTTCAAGTTGGAGCTCGGAGAGGAAATACAATCCTTCGCTGAATCAGGCGGGCCAATCGTCTAACGGCTGGCGAACGGTAAATCGGCCAGTCTAGCGACTGACTCGACGATCTCTGCCAACACGTGAGCTTGATATTGGACGCGACGTAAGCCTCGGGATGAGTTGTGCTGAGAGACTCTGTTAGCTCTGCGCCCTCGTCAATATTTAATAATAATCAATAAATTAATAATAGATTGTTGTTATCTTCATATGAAATAATACTGTTATTCGCGCAAATGAAAAGGCGCCTATACACCTCGGCGCTGGGAGTTCTGCCGACTGGTCCGGGCGTCAGCCACGAATCCCCTTGATCGAATAGGGCGGACGTGAAGCAAGTATCAAAGGGTCGCATCAGATCGATCGATCCAGTCAACAACACCGTCCATGGGCAAAGTGCACTGATATTATTTGTCTCCGCATGGATAGACAATCACCGTTGCTCGGAGTCTGGTGTTCCGACAGCTGTGACAGCAACATATCCCCGCAGCTGCGTACTGCCCGGCTTGCATTAGTCTAACAGCAAGAAGAAAGAGGAAATTAAAAAAAAAAAAAAAAAAAGAAAAAAGAAAAGAAAACTCTTTCCATTAGCAACAAGACAAGAAGCTGGGGCTTGGGTGCCCACAATAATAATAATGTAATGCCCAGCTCCAGGTGGAAATCTGTGCCGAATACCGGTTGTTATTCTTCTTATGGAGAAAGCTATCACGATTCGTAACCGGAGGCCGGCACTGCTTCGGGGACAGAGGAGCAACGATGATAACCATGATCAACGGGCGCCAGGCTAGAAAGCGGGCGCCTGGACCGGTGGCGCCGACCAGGCCGTCACAGCAATGCAGACCAGCGTCATAAGGTCCTTCCTGGCCTTCCTCGGGCTTCTGTCCTTGCACCCTTGATCCAACCGACGGAGGCTCCCGGTACCTTGGATGAGGTCACTGTCCTTGCGATACTGGTTTCCCCTTGCTATCGACACGAGCTGCTTCTTTCCATTACGGATTATGAACAAATAGGAATCCATTAGTCGGCAACTTGTTAGGTAGTCCTGCAGACACTAGATAGACCAATGCAATAGGTGCAGCTCTAGGCGCAGCGAAGCATTCCTGCGTGGTGTCTGCCCGCAGTCAATGATTTTGTTTCCACGGCCTTTCGGATCTCCAGCCTATCCCCGCTCCATAGAAACCGGTGTTGCGTTGCATGACGCCGAAAGTGAGCGGATTCTGCAGACTAGAAGGGCTGGGTTGCCTAGAACATCATAATTCCTACTTCTTCCTTCCCCACCGCGTCTTATTTTAATTTTTTTACCTTTTTTTTTTATATTTTTTTTCTTTTGTTCCTTTCTTTTCCTTTTTATTTCCTCCTCCTGCCCAAACGGAGTGTGTCCGTCGCGAGAGAAATCTGCCCACCTCCGGAGCTACCCCTCACCTCTTCACCGTCCCTCAGGCTACAACTTCACGGGATTAGCACTTGAGCAGTTTAACTGAAAGGACCGGCAACTCTATCGCATTCTGCAGCTTCCCACCAAGACAGCTGCTGTGTTACAGCTCGCCAAGGTACTATTTGTTCCAGGGAAGTCCTAGCACACTCCCGAAGCTCTTCGCAGTCCTGATGCGGCGCTCGACTTCTCTCGCCATATTGGCGACAACTTTGGCCCTCGCATCTCTTGTGAGCGGTCTGGCCCATGGCGATGAGGACATGGATATGGGAGATATGGGAGGTGGCATGTCTCACACAGCTCATGAAGAGCCCCATCCGTCTCCAGCGGCAGGAGCTCAAGATGATACGCCAATGAGCTACTTTGCGTACGGACAGCACTCCGGCACAATAGTCGCCCACGCAGCGCTTATGATCCTCGCGTGGTGCTTTGCCCTTCCAGCTGGTAAGCCAGCGACATTGACTCTGCTTCCAAGCTTCTTCGCGCGGAACAGCTAAACCCTCTCTGACCATTGTTGCAGGTGTCATGCTTAGCGTTGCACGCTCGCGCTATGCTCTGCCAACGCAATTCCTCTTCCTGATCGTCAATGGGCTTGGTGTGTTGTTTGGAATCATCTTCAATGGCCAAACTCCCGACTTGTACGAGAATAACGCCCACCACAAGATTGGTTGGATCGCGTCCTGTGTCGCCTGTGCGCAGTTGGTTATGTCTCTGATTTTCACCTATGCCGGAAGAGGCGATGCCGATGCCGCCCCATCCGAACGGGCGGCCTTTCTTCCCGTCTCCACGGATGAGAACGGCCAGCAACACATGTACCCGTCCGGTGTATTTCATGGATACCGTTGGTCCGGAGACAGTGGCCAAGGTACAGAACCAAATGAGAGTAGCCCTTCATCACCAATCTGTGTTCCTCCAGAGTACGACGAGTTCGAAAAGCCAGAGGATAGCCTGAATGGGAAGCCTGTCGGTCCTCGAAGCTGGCTTCGCAATACTTTCGCCGACCGCTTCTTGGCCAGTCGCGTACCTGCAATAGTGTCGAGCCGTGCTCTGGGCATTCTTAATGTGATCTACATGGTCATTGATAGGATACTTTTGCCATTCGGCTTCATCGCGATTGCGACGGGCGGTGTGACTTATGGCGGTATCATGGTTAGTCGGCCAGTTTTTTTTTTTTCGGGTCTTTCTCTCATGTCGTTGTACTTCCGTGATGCTAACGGATGTTTTGTAGAGAGGCAATCAGGTGTTCAATGGGCTCGCGCATTTTATCAAGGGCGGGATCTTCTTGTGGTATGGTCTGCTGACTCTAGGACGATACCTTGGTTGCTGGGCGGACTTAGGCTGGGCTTGGAATATTAAACCTCCTGCCGAAGTCGTCGGCAAGTGGAAGTCCAAGATCCCCAGCGCGGCGTTTGTCGAGTCTTCCGTCATCTTCACGTACGGAGCCTCCAATGTTTTCCTTGAGCATCTGGCCAGCTGGGGTGGCGCATGGACAGCCGTGGATTTGGAGCACGTCGCTATATCCATCTTATTCTTTGGCGGTGGCCTAGTAAGTCTCTCTTCCCAGTTCCTTAAACGCAGCGAGTCATCAGTAGTAACTGAGTTCTTTCTCTTCTTGTAGTGCGGTATGCTCTTTGAGTCCAAAAGGGTTAAGAGTTGGATAAACAGCACTGTTTTACAAGCTCCTTCTCATCTCTCCGCGCGGGGGTACAACGACAATTCTTGGAATGTCCCCAACACCCAGGGTGTGTCGCTCAACCCGATGCCTGCTCTGGTGATCCTTCTGCTGGGTTCAATGATGGGATCCCATCACCAAGATTCGATGCTTTCTTCCATGGTACACAAGCAGTGGGGTAACCTGCTGAGCGGGTTCGCCATTGCTAGACTGGTGACGTATGTTATCTTGTTTCTGAAGCCTCCAACCTCGTATCTCCCGTGCCGACCTCCGAGTGAAATAATTGCCTCGTTCTGTTTGATGGGTGGCGGTCTCATCTTCATGTTGAGTGTAAGTTTAGCCCTAGACCTGTGAGAACAGGCGCCTATTTTGCTTACCCTTTCTGGCAGACGAGGAATATAATCCAAGCCATGGAGTACTTCGATGTGGATTCCATGTTCACCATGACTGTCGGCATGGGATTTACCGCGTTTGTCATGGCCTGCGAGATTCTTGCTGTCGCCCTCAAGGCTTGGGCCATGAAGAGGGAGATGCCTCCTCAGGAGATCACCCCCTATCGGTTCCCGGCTTAAAAGTCCCTGTCGGTGCTGACTGATGAGAATGCATGCGTGGTCATGCCTTCCATCCACTCACACCATTATTAGATTCGGCGCCGAACGATAAAAAGAAGGACGAAACGGCAAAAAGAAAAGGCGCTCCTAGGACGCAAAAAGTGGATTACTCCACCGATTTCCGCATTGATTTCGAAGCTGCTTTATACCCCTTCAATTTTTGATTTGACTTATCTAATCGAATGCTTTCCGTTGGTCGGACATAATTTTTGTCCACCACGATGGTGGGTGTCCCAGTCCAGCGGATAAGCCCAGCTTTTTTTGTTTTGCTGTTTCTCAATTTTTTTTTGTCGTTCCTATTATATGATGTTTTTCCATACTTATGTTGAATGTGTCTCCGCTCACGACCGCATGTGTCTGGAACGCAATAATGATGTGGTTATTTGGATTAGCTGGACTTCGTGTTGCCAGCTCTGCTGATTTTGATGTCTTATGTACATACATGAATGCCTGATGACTCTCAGACAGTAATGTTATCGGAATAATAATGGCTTACGTGGAATGAATCTGCTCCATCTATGTTGGTTCGGTACTCGCTCTGAACTTGAAAAGTTCGTAATTGACCTTGTGTAGGAGACAGCTTTGCGGGATAATTGAAGATAGACTAGGTCTGGTGAGGACGCCCCGCGAAGTGAGGGACATGTTCACTATCTGTGGCCGAAAATTACCAACCATTCTTACTGGCGGAGCTCAATTAGATCATGGCTCTGCCGATACCCGCTCAGGCACAGCAGCGGAATGCTGACAGGAGTCCAAGATCAACATTACCTGTTGTGATTACCAATTGCATTATGAAGCAGACTTTCGACCCGATTCCATCGTTATCACAGCGGAATGTGCAAATGCAAAACCAATGGGATCTTTCAATTGTGGTTAATGCCGGGGAGCTGCATGTTAACCCCGGCAAACTCGAACCATCTTTGTCTGGTCCACCAATTACAACTCAGTTTCCATAGTAATGGTGGGCACAGCAGGGCTATACAATGGCGGGGTAACTTATTCTTTAGAGAATATTAATCAGAGCGAGGATGAGCAAGGAGGGGCTGTCGTCTTCCCCCATTACTGTCTATTAAGAGACTGCACCCGGCCCCGTCCCGTCTTCCGCTCCTACCGAGTCTTGAATCGTATCCGTTCCTGTCAATTGTGCTCTAGTTGAATTGCCCGAATCCCACACTCACCGTAAACAGAACTGTGCTCAAAATGGCGTCCAACCCCCCCGGCCAATGCTGTGCTTCTGGCTTCAAGCATGAGGGTACCCCATCGGGCGAAATTAAGACGATTGGAGGAGGTGAGCTTGAGTCTTTCCAGCTCCCCCACCCGGCTCCCACTCTCCTGCTGCTGCTGTCCTCATTTTTCATGGCAAGTTTCGTCCACTGACGCTTGGCCTTTCTTGTACGGGTCAAAGTAAACGTCTACATTTCTTCTCCCAAGGGCCAGAAGATTCCTGAGAAAGCCATCTTTTTCTTGCCAGATATTTTCGGCATCTACAGCAATGGCCAGCTTCTGGCTGATGACTTTGCGGCGAACGGATACTTGACTGTACTCCCAGATTACTTCCGTGGTGATGCAATCAAACCGGAGGACATGGGTTCTGGTAAGGTTGATTTGCCATCTTGGCTCAAGAACCACCAGACCGAGCAGATCGAGCCTGTTGTTGAGTCGACCCTCAAGTATATCAAGGAGGATCTGGGTGTTAAGAGAGTTGGCGCCGTGGGATACTGCTTTGGTGGTAAGGTGGGTAGTAACTCCCCTATATGCAGCTCAAAATAGCTGTATTCTTGTGCCGCATTGCCTTTGTCTCTGATGAAATCCCAAAACTGTGTGCAGTACGTCGTCCGCTGGTTGAAGCCTGGGAAGGTCGATGTCGGTTACATTGCCCACCCGTCGTTTGTTACCATTGAGGAACTAGCGGCCATTCAAGGCCCTCTGTCAATTGCCGCTGCTGGTAGGATTTCGGCCTCTCCCACACGATGTGTTCTGCAATCTGCTATGTATCCACTACGGCTAACTTCTGGCACTTCTGGACAGAAATCGATGGGATCTTCACTACTCAGCTCCGCCATGAATCTGAGGATGTCCTCATTAAGACGGGACAGAAATGGGAAATCACTCTCCGCTCCGCTGTTGAACATGGATTTGCTGTCCGGACTGACCTTAGCGATCCCTACCAGAAGTGGGCCAAGGAACAGGCTTTCATTCAGGCTATCCAGTGGTTCAGCAAGTGGCTGTAGAAGGATACGGGCTCCCATTTAAAGCTGTCTGGACGGAGTAACTATAGCCCGCTGGCATTCCCAACTAATACATGAGCATTTAGAAATGAACATATGTCGATGGAGTGTTTTCTTTGCTTGCTGGAATCTTGCCTTGTAGATTAGATAAGCCGGTCTTATCACCAAATCACATGACCACTTCTTAGCTTTGGAAAATCGTTGCGGAGAAACAAAGGAGAGTCGCATACTTCTGCCTGAAACTAAAGGGACATTTGGAAATATCCTTGACCTTCATTTGTTGCTTGTACGAAACTCGCAAGCTACTAGTCACTTGCCTCTTTCTCAGTGTCGAGTATCCTATTCGAAGCTGCATCTGCGATCTGGCCCGTTCGTCTCCTATCACGTTCATTCTGCATCTCGTCGATTTGCATAAGATCGCCATTGTCATTCTTCAGTTGACGGCGATCTATTGCATAACGCCCTTTTCTCCTGCGTCTCTCTTTGGACTTGAATTCTTTCCAGCCCCAAGTCTCGCCGCGCACCTCATACCTGGGTGTCCCGTCATCCGTGGAGAGGACACGCTTGCTCCTTCCATGAGCGACAATTCTCCCGATCCCTCATAATCTATCGTCATCCCATTGCTGTCCTGGTCTCTTCCTTGAAGGAGCAATTTCTACTTATTTAACGAATTGTCACCGGAGTAAATATAACGATCTAGCATACATAACCTTCTCCATCCACGCCAACCGCCATGGCTGCTCCTCCCGCTGCACTCCCGCCGTTGCCATTCAACCCAAACAAGATACGATCATACGTGCTACGACTGCCGTTCTTCACAAGGCTTGTTCTCCTTGTCATCGTGATATTTTGGGTAGTCGAATTGCCAAAGATATGGAACGTGGTGGAGTGGGGTGCGGTGACCCCGAATGATATCGGGCTTGCGTCCAGTAGGTTGCTCGTGTTGGGCCCCTTCGTTCCTGGCGTTTTCCTCTCTAATCGAGGTTACGTATAGTGTATCGACTTAATACGTATCCTGTTATTCATTTGGGATTCTTCCACGCGCTTTTAAACACATTGGCGCTTATACCTCTCTTGGAGCGTTTCGAGGCGGAGCATGGGACGCTTACTTCCGTTGCCTTGTTTCTTGGTCGTGAGTATCCTTTCTTGGATCGCTGTTGATCTGGAGCTGGTGCTGCCAGATGAGGCCTCACTTTGTCTCAATTTGGCGCGGGGGACTTTGCTTACGCTACGCCTTACACAGCTCTTTCGACTTTCCCGGCCGGTCTATATATTATTATTGAGAAGTTTATTCTGCATGCCAATACATCCATTGCGGGCGCAAGGTCAGTACTAGGCCCTTCTTTTCTAAACCACAATGTATCTGACGTCTTTTGGACAGCGTTTGGGTCTTTCTTCTTTTGGGATCCGAGGCCATTAGGACATTCAAGTCCAACCCTCATTTTACGTATGTCACCTGCATGAGCCTGGAGGATAGTCTAAGTACTCCGTTGTTGACATTGTACCAGTCTCGGTAACTTTAAGATCCCTACTTGGACTTCGCCCTTGATTGCCTGCATTTTTGTCTCTCTTCTTGTGCCACACACGAGTTTCCTGGGTCATCTTTGTGCAATCGCTATTGGATATTCACGTAGGTTGGCTCCATACTTTTTGCTGCGCGCTAGTCACTGACCACGGGTCTCATCCAGTGGGCCTCGGATATTTAAAAGTGTTTGTCCCGCCTGAGAGAATCCTCAGATTCATTGAAGGAAAGTTGAATCTACTTCGACGCCTGCCACATTATGTGTCTGTTGATCAGAAGACGTACGGCCGTTATGGTGTTTTACCGACTGCAGGCGTCGTTGGAGCTGGTGCAGTTCCCATGAGCTACTTGGGATCCACGCAACGCCTGGGTTCCTGAAGTCACCTGAAACGGAATATCAATAATTTCGGCTGTATGCCATACTTCTTGTTTATATTTATGCCATCTAGAAAACCGTGTTTAATATTGTTCGTATAGTTATCAATCAGTGCTAGTATCAAGTTGCGCAAGTGGTCTGCGTAGTGTGACGTAAGTTTATATGTTGGCGAAGTGCCTGCCCATCATCAAGGTACGTCAGTGGCCGCATCGATCGCCGGCATCATGGAAACAAATTGAAGACACTCTCAGATGGACATTTCTCAATGGCTCTGAAATGTGAGTTCTGTTCTCGTTAACAAACCGTTTGAAGCTCCAACTGCGGAATACTAGTCCGTGCGACGCTCACCAACAATGCTTCTCCGACACGCTCTCCGCATAGCTACTTGTGACATATTCCAAGCTGCTGACAATAGATCAATGGATGCTTCTAGCCATGATCCGCAAATTGCGGCGTAACCCTCATCTTCTCTTCGTCCGACTGCCATATTTCCTTTCGTTCCTATGCATTGTCATTGGTGTTATCTGGCTTCTCCTTCTGCCCCTCGATGAATACTCCCGTCAGACGTACATTTCCGAGAATGCACTTTTACCCGGCCAGGTCCATACATACTTTGCGGGTAGTGAGCAGAATATCTTTCGTGGATATAAGAAAGAGTTGGAAGGGCTGTTGAGTAATGAGGAGAGCCAGCCTGGGGAGTTAACACAGGCGTACGTTCTCCTTTCGAACTCTCCTCCCTGGCTGGTTTAGTTGTCGATGAATTGACTTTAATTTGGCTATTTTCCGTTTCTCCATGAAGCTATGCTGACAATTTATCTGTCCGTATGCCGCGATTAGTGTTTCCAATAAGATTCAGTCAATACTGCGAGCCGCTGGGTTGAAGGTTGCTACCCAGAACTACGAATATACTTCTGCTGGCATTTCGCACAAGGGGCAGAATGTCTACGCAATAATTCATGCACCTCGAGGAGATGCCACCGAGGCGATTGTTTTGGTTGTGCCGTGGAAGACCGCAAATGAGGAGCTGAATCTCAATGCAGTCACTCTTGCGCTGACGTTGGCACGATATTTCAAGAGTGGGTTCTGTTTGATTGCGTCTATGCTTATTCTGAGGGCAAGAAGGCAACCGCTAACGCGAGATATTTTCTTCTTTTTCTCACAGGATGGTCTCTATGGTCTAAAGATATTATATTCATATTCCCACCCGATACCAAAACTGGGACACAAGCGTGGATTGATGCATACCATGACATGCACCCGCCGACTGTTCAGCCTCTTCCGCTGAAGAGCGGAGCTCTGCAAGGGGCTATTGTCATTGAGTACCCCTTTGAACATCGTTTTGAGTCACTGCATATTGTCTACGACGGGGTCAATGGGCAGTTGCCAAACCTGGACCTCTTCAACACAGCGGTCTCCATCGCTAGTGGCCAGATGGGGATCGGCGTTAGCTTGCAAGAGATGTGGAATCACGACGACAGTTACCATAGGCGACTGGAAACCATCCTTCGAGGAATGGTTAAACAGGGCTTCGGATATGCCACTGGAGCCCACAGCAGCTTCATGCCGTACCATATCGATGCGATTACCATTCAAACCAAGGGCGATGGCTGGCAAGATGAGATGGCACTGGGTCGGACCGTGGAGAGTATCTGCCGCAGCCTGAATAACCTATTGGAACACCTGCACCAGAGCTTTTTCTTCTATTTGCTCATGCAGGCAAATCGGTTCGTCAGCATCGGCACGTATCTGCCCAGCGCGATGCTGATTGCCGGCAATTTCACAATCATGGCGATTGCGGTATGGTTGCGAACTGGTTATTATCGAGCGGACCGTCTCAGAGCTTCTACGGCCGTACCTACTTCTACCAAGGATGAGAAGTCTGCCACGGAGGCAAAGCCTGCAGTTGTCGACAGTGAGCAAACTGACGAAGACACCGGAGTCATGGAAAGACAGTTAACCCTTCCTCTCACTCTTGTCATTGGGTTACATCTGCTGGGTCTAATCCCACTGTATATCTTTAATAATCTCTTTCACAAGGTCAGTAATACCACTTCCCCCAGATCCTTGGAATCAGTGCCTGTCGAGAAAACACAGTTACTCACATACAATTCGATCTACTACCTACAGTACTTCCCAGTTGCAACCTACACATTCGTTATTGTCGACCTCATCCTCCCGGTTCTCCTTGCAGCCGTGTTGACGCATGGCCTCACCACCCGCCCAACGGCACAGCAGTATCTACTAATCAAATCTTTCTCCCTTCTTCTCCTCGGTCTCTTCCTTTCCACCCTTGCAACTCTTAACTTCTCCCTTTCCTTCATGATCGGCCTGCTCTGTGCCCCTTTCAGCTTCATCTCCCCAATCCCCAGCGAGGGCATTAGCAGCCACACGCACCTGCGGCGGGCTGTGTCCGCGGTCGGGTTACTGTTGATGAACGCACTTTCTCCGCCCGTGGTACTTCTAGTCGCGTGCAACTACTTCGGTGTCGATGTTGAGAGGGTCTTGGTTCAGGCTGCCTTCGGGTGGGGTGTTTGGCGCATGTGGACGCAAGTGGTTGTTTGGTGCGTCTGGTGGCCTTCTTGGTTAATAGGAGGGGTCCTGCTAGGTTCTTCGTTGTTGAGTTAGTCTGCTTCTATCTGCATTGTCTGGCCTTTTTAGATTGAAGAGCATATTGCGCGAGGCGATAGGTATTATGCATATAGGGTCTTCGCCGAGCCTCATTCTGCTATTCGACTATCTCTTCCCGTGCTGTAGTTGGATGCCTGCAGCACTGTATATATATATCGCATTTGCATGTTGTACCTGCAGGTGTAAGTTGTTATTTTGTCAAAATCATTATTTTAAGTCTCTAAAGACCGCATCCTTAAATGCATCTAAGTAATGATTCCAATCTTAGCAGAATACAACTCGGCCTATGCAGCCCAAACGTCCTTGCCGACCCCTTCGATCCAGTGTCCAAGCTGATTAACCCCGGCATCCCACTCCTTAAGCCTGTTCCGCATACCCTCGATCTGCTTCATATCTAGGACCTTGGGCTGCACCCAGTTGATCTGCGCAACCTGGGCGACTTGATCGATCGAACCTCTAAGCAGGCCCAGCGAGAGCGCCTTCATGACCAAATGCTCGATCTCGTCCGGCTTGACCTTGGTCTCGGAGGCGATGGAATTAAAAGTGAGGTTACGGTCGTGGGGGGGCCGGCGGAAGACCATCTCTGTCAGCGCCGACAGAGAGATCTTCTGGTACAGAAAGATGCGGTGCTGCTCCAGCAGCTTGTTCTTGGTGATGTTACCGGCTAGAACGTCATAGGCCGTTAGATCACCGCGGTTGAAAGCAAAGAGCAGATCACGGAGCCAGCTGTGTTGCGTCTCTGTGAGAGAGTCCAGGATCGGATGCAGGAGCAGTTCGCCGAAGTTGTAGATCGAGTCGGAGACCAAGGCGGCGACGCTGAGGTTGTAGGCTCTGGACTCGCGATCGGGCTCTGTGAGGTCTTCGAGGTTGATGCAGGCAAGGTAGAGGAGAGCGTTTTTGTAATATGCGGCAAATTCTTCCTTGGCCTGCACAGCACAGAT
This sequence comes from Byssochlamys sp. BYSS01, assembly GCA_002242795.1. NCBI lineage: Eukaryota > Fungi > Ascomycota > Eurotiomycetes > Eurotiales > Thermoascaceae > Paecilomyces > Byssochlamys sp. BYSS01. Next base: position 136,417 of record NIXA01000053.1, read on the forward strand.
GATAGTTGTTAGTCGGACTTGTTCTCTTCCTGGTGAGAAGGGATGCAGCTGGGCGGCCTTACATGGTAGTAATCTGCGTTTACTTTATAGAAAGAGGCATGCACAACAGTCTCGACAGAGTCAAATGTGTCCAAAATCTTCTGACAGGTCTCCAAGTCCTTCTGTGCTCCATCGAGATTCTGCAGTCGTAGCTTGACATTGGCGACGTCTGCCAGTGCATACACGTATGCGTCTTGTGTCTCTGACTTGTTGACTCTTTCCGCAAGCGACGTAAGGAATGCCAATCGTTCTTGATCGTCTGTCGCGAAGTCCTAGTTAGCGCTGACGGAACATCACTAAAGCTCCTAATATCGACCAGCCAGAAGTTGGTCTCCAGGGAGGCGGAACATGGTAATATGAAAGAGAGGGGGGACAAACCTGCACATTCTGTTGATGCCATCAAACCCAGAGAGACAAACTTGAGCTGGTTGATTCTGTCGGCAAAAGTGAGAATGAAAGACTTGAAGATGGGTAACCGTTGCGGCGCGCTTTCTGGTAGGCGGAAGAAATCAATCAGAGCATTGGTGAGCTGGTGCCATAACTTTCGCTCCCAGTAGTCTTCGAAGGTCAGAAAGGAGGCCTGGCATTGCGGAGGAGCTTGTTGCAGCTGGTCTGCAAGGAAATCGGGGATCTTTTCGGCCTCCATGGTGGAAGCGACACAGCTGTCGTTAATGTACTGGACACAAGGGAACAACGTCCGTAGAAACAACTAGCGGTAACGAAGACGGGGAGATAGAAAGAGATCGGACGAGAGAAACAAGCTATAAGTGACGAGCTTGCTAGCGGAAGCCGATTAGAACTAAGTCAGTGAACTGGAGCCGGGCAGCGAGAATGACGACAAGAAGATTGGTGTTGATGGAGAAGAGGTGCTTTTGGCTGATGGAGCTCAACCGGTCTCTCTGCGCCGCCCTACTACTACGTCTACGCCTCCGCCTCCCACTACGCCTCACTACTCCCCACCATCTCTTTCTCTCGTTCACTCTCAGGCCTCTCCTCTAGAAATATTGCTATTCCGAATTAGTCATGGATACCATTCTGAAATAGACCCACAAAGGGCCGACAATATTAATATGCTATCTCCAGAACTACCCTCTGACGAATCAACTAGCAGCAAGCTAAATGTGTCCGACATGTCTCCGAACTACCTAGGTAGGCTTCCAATGGAGTACATTGTTGTCTTCTGATTCTCGGCACTATTTATTTTAAAGAGCAGAATAAATATCAGCTTCTTTCTTACCATTTCCCCACCCAGTTGTTTCTCCGTATTCGTAACTCCTCCTGAGACTTCATCACGAGTTTGGAAACCGGACAGCGATCGTGTCGATACCAGCCTGATTTTCTTGATCCGATCTGGAAATCATGGCCGAATTTACGGAAGCTAACCGTCATTATTTCGAGTGAGATATTTCCCAGTCGTGTTGAGCTTGCATGCATAGACTCTCAACTTTAACAAGCAGCGTAGCCAGAAAGCTCTCGCCTACAAGACGGAATTCTCTGGACCCTTGAGGCTTCTGTGCAGCCAGGTCCAAACTCGCAGACATTGGATTAGTGACAAATGGACCGATACTCCAGCTGGGAAGGGGCAGGAAGTTAAGATGCTCGACTATGCTTGTGGTGTTGGCGCCCTATCCATTGTATGTTACCACATGGTTAGTCCGCGATTGACTCTGCTTGGATACTAATCTGTGATAAGGCACTGGCACCATTCTTGACAAGCGTGGTTGGTTTGGACATCTCAGATAGCATGGTCAATGAATTTAACAAAGATGTGCGGGAAGCCGGGTTGTCAGACCGACTGGTTGCCCACAAGGGCGACCTCGTCGCGCTTGCAATTCCTACTGAACTATCGGATCCCGAGTTCTTTGGTTTCGATCTGGTCCTCGTCAGTACTGCACTTCATCATTTCACCGACCCTAGTCTGGCTCTGGAGCGTCTCAGAGACAGGCTGAAGAAAGGCGGCACGTGTGTTATAATCGACTTCGTTCCTGACCATCATAAAACAATTCCCGCGGACGTCACCCACACTGTGAAAACGCATGGCTTCTCCTCCGATGATATGAAGAAGCTATTCGACGATGCGGATTTGGGAGCCAGTTTTGACTACCAAATCATTGATGAACCGTTCACCTATACGAAAAATGGAGCGACAGTTGAGAAGACGATTTTCATGGCTAGGGGCCAGCGGCTCTAGGCGGAGTAATTCGGGACATGGTTTGTGACTTGTCAGTAGGGTGCCTTAGCACCTCGATGAGAAAGAATTTGAATCTTCAAGAGATAATGTAGTCTTCAATAGCAATTCAAGCAGTAGAGTGCCGATCGATGAATCAATTGAAATGGTGGACGAATCCGATGCAAACCATTCCGGGTTGAATAAGCAGCGTGCCTAATTAGGAATAGCCCATAAGTCCCGTGCTTCGCCGACTTCCAGCACAACTTCGAGCTGCCTCCATCCGTCCATTCAAGGCGCATCGAGTTCAGCTCATATCGACTTCGTTCCTTCCTTCCATACTTCAAGAGCTCGGAACTCGGACGCAATTGCACGGTCTGCTCTTCCTCATATCCTTCCGAGCGCGAGAGAGACCATGCAGACGTGCCGGGCCATCAATTCGGCCATGGGGTCAAGGGCGTTAGGCCCCGCCCCAAGGCTTCAATTCCAATTGCAACGCCGGAATCTTCAGGATGTCGCGATTACGAGAACTGGCAAGCCGCTTTTGAAAGTTCCCGGCGGGCGGTAAGGGCGTGATTGTCTTGGAGAACCTGTCGTACCCAGCTAACTGCTTCCCGTTGGTAGATCGTCCTTAGGAGGTATTTCGACTCTCTTAATGGCATTGTGTCTTTAGAATTCGACTGATGGATTTCTCTATTTTACAGGCCATACCGCGACGGTTTTCGGGGCTACCGGTTTTCTGGGTCGATATATTGTTCACAGACTCGGTAGGCTAGTTGATGGAAGACGAAACCGAGATTGTGCTAACTCCATACAGCATCCCAAGGATGCACTGTGGTTGTTCCGTACCGAGAGGAGATGACAAAGCGGCACTTGAAGCCTACCGGAGACCTGGGAAGAGTCGTTTTCATTGTACGGCTAATCTTATAATCGATGGCAGTCTGTGGCTTTTGCTAATTGGGTCGTCCCAGGAATACGACCTGCGTAACACCCAGTCGATCGAAGAAAGCGTTCGTCACTCTGATGTTGTTTACAACCTTGTCGGTCGCCAATATCCTACGAAGTAAGAAAGCCAGGAACGAAGGACACTTGCGGAACGGCACTTCTGACATGTTGCCCAGGAACTTCTCCTATGTGGATGTCCATGTCGATGGAACCGAGCGCATTGCAGAGGCGGTCGCCAAATACGATGTCGATCGGTTCATCCACGTTTCTTCCTACAACGCAAATAAGGATTCAAAATCTGAGTTCTTTGCTACTAAGGTCCGTGCTCTTTTCTCGAGCTCTTCGGGGAGAACTAGATGCTTAGGTTTGATTATAGGGCTGGGGTGAGGAAGTTGCGCGTTCCATCTACCCGGAAACTACCATTGTGCGCCCAGCGCCAGTGTTCGGCTTCGAAGACAGTCTTCTTCACAAGCTCGCTAGGATCACCAACCTCTTCACATCCAACCACATGCAGGAGCGGTACTGGCCGGTTCACGTAGGTAATGCTATTCTATCAATCTGGGCGATTTATTGACTCAGTATTAGTCTATTGATGTGGGCACTGCTCTTGAAGCCATGCTGCACGATGACACTACTGCTGGTGAGACGTTCGAGCTTTATGGTCCGAAGAACTATTCTACTGCCGAAATTGCGGAACTAGTGGACCGTGAGATCATCAAACACCGCCGTCACATCAACGTTCCTAAGGCGCTCTTGAAGCCTGCGGCTTACTATCTTAACAAGTTCTTGTGGTGGAAGACCCTGTCTGCCGATGAAATCGAGCGGGAGTTCATTGACCAAGAGATCGACCCGACCGCCAAGACATTCAAGGATCTTGGAATCGAGCCGGCAGAGCTGAGCAACTTGACCTTCCATTACTTGGTAAGTGGAATCTGTACCACAAGGCTACGACCACGTCCAGTTGGCTTACTGTCTTGCAGCAAGGTTACCGAAGCTCTTCCTACTACGACCTACCCCCGGCGACGGAGCGGGAGAAGAAAGAGGAACGGCAATACCTGCACGTCCTCGACGACCAGTAGAGATCTTTGTTTGTTAGATGTGTACATAAACTTGTCTAGTTCAATCGATTTCTTATGTCTATCGTGTAGAGGATTTGCTCGTTGCTGGAGGCTTGTATCGGTAGACGTTAAGGGATAGACAACGTCATAATGTACCCGAGGACAGCGTAAGTGGAGAAAGAAACAGATATCTTCGCGCCGACAATGCCAATTATATGGATCCGCTCGAGCAATAAATATTGAACCAAGGTAGGGGGAGGGAAGAAAAACAAAAAAGAAAAAAAAGAGAAGAGCATATTATGGCCTCCTCAAACCCAGATACATACAATTTCATCTCAACACCAGTTGTTCTCTTGAAGACCAAATCCACCCCGCACGACAGCTACGACGAATTCTTCTCCGCGCGCGCCTACCAGCCCGTTTTCGTCCCGGTGCTAGAATACAGCTTCAACTCGACGAACCTAGACGAAGTCAAGAATCTATTCGTATCTGGATCGCTGAATCCGGGCCCAGAAAGGAAATATGGCGGATTGATATTCACAAGCCAAAGGGCTGTGGAGGGATTTGCGAGGATCATCAACGATGAGGTCGGGGGTATGTATGGCTTAGATCCTGCTTTCCTGTTCAATTTAAGCGTAGTACTAGTAGGATGTGGCCACGAACATGTGCTAACGGGAATAACGAAATCTTTACAGTCCAAATCGCAACAGAGGCGTCTCGCTCGCTAATCCTCTACACCGTCGGGCCAGCAACGACCCGGTCCCTCGCTACACTACGACACTCTCATCTCCCTCACGCGGATATCCAAGGCTCCGATGCCGGGAACGGCGAGAATCTAGCCAAACACATCCTGCAGCATTATAACTCAATATATGCAGACGACGACAAAGATGGTAGGAAAAAGAAGAAGCCCCCGCTCCTCTTCCTAGTCGGCGAACAGCGCCGCGACATCGTCCCCAAAACACTCATGTCAGACTCACTCCCCCCAACCGAGCGGATAGCCGTGCACGAAATCGTCCTGTACGAGACGGGCGTAATGGAGTCCTTCGAGAGCCAGTTCCATTCGGTCGTCGAGGCGGGACGCTCATACCTGCAACAGCAAGACGACCAGAGGGCGATGTGGGTGGTTGTGTTTTCGCCAACGGGATGCGATGCCATGCTTCGGGTTCTGGGGCTGGGGGCTCGGTCTTCTTGCTCTTCTTCTGCTGCTGCGTCAGGATCGAGTGAAGGGATCCTCTTGTCTCCGGGGCGGAGCGAGCGTAGGGTTTTTGTCGCTACTATCGGGCCCACGACGAGGGATCATCTTCGGTCTAAGTTTGGGGTTGCGGTGGATGTTTGCGCAGAGATACCGAGTCCGGATGGTGTTGGGAGGGGGATCGAGGAGTTCGTACGGTTGAGATTTGGATCGGGAGGGCTGCCATTGAGCTGAGTGTGCTGAGAGTGCCTGGGTGAGTATAGCTGTGTATGTATATCTGTTGGTTCATGGACCTCCTGTGGTTAGAAATTAAAAATGATGCTCATTCTCTAGATCCCCCAAATTTACCTAATCTCCTTGTTGACAAGATATCGCAGAATCTGAATGATACTACATTGACTTAAAAGTAAATCATTTCAAGAACTTCAATTGCTATGTCGGCTTAATCTGTATCATATCCATTTGCAGAAAAGCAATCAATCAAATCATGACCCGGGTAGCGCAGTGGAACAGACATTCTGAACTAGGTTGGTATCAGGCATAGTGGTCTTTTTACTGATCTCAGAAAATGAAAAACTTCCGTCCATGAGAAGGGAGGTTGAGAAACGAAAAGAGAAGGCGGAAAGGTAAACAAGGGAAAAGCTGCCGATGGTCCATCACAACCTAGGTAGGCTTGCAAGAACGTCATATGGAAATAATTGATCCTAGAACCTTAATTGTACTCCACTGCTGCATCCAGAACCATACTACTTCATGGTATGGTCGCGGCTTTGGAATCCTTTGTGCGCCCCATATTTGAATCCTCGGGGCCGATGAGTTCGCTAAGAAGACGGTACCAAAAGGTACCTTAGGCAACGCAACCGCATGAAACAGTTCGTCCCGAGAAAAAAAAAATCCATTACCGCATAATCTCCTCGTAGATCAAGTCTGTGACATAAAAGAACACGTTAGCAGCTTCATCCATTCAAACCCAGCTAAAAAGGATAGCTGTGGAAAGTCACATACACTTCAGCTGCTCCTTGCTCAGAGTGTCCTTGTTCTTGTCAAAATCGAAGAATGCTTCGGGAATCGGAGGTGCAGTGGGCTCGTCGTCTGGGTCATGGTAAGGTTCCAGATAAGGGTGACGCAGTGCATCATTGACTGTGATCCGTTTAGCCGGGTTGAACGCTAGAAGTTTCTCCAGCAGATCCAATGCCAGGTCGTTGCTCTTGGGGAAAAGCGCCTTGAAAGGGATCCTCTTCTTGAATGGTAGAGAGCGAATATACTCTCGAGCACGTCGAGACTTAATACCATAGTAATCTTCCATGGTTGGCGTCCCGAGCACATCCAAGATGAGGGTTAACTGGTGGTGGTCTATCGAGAATACATGAGTTTTCGAAAAGGTCCATGCAATGATAGATGCTAGGGAAAAAGAACGCGACTTACAGTCTTTGCCAGGAAACAGGGGCTTCCCGCTCAGCATCTCAGCCAGAATGCAGCCAACGCTCCATACGTCGATCGCCGTCGTATACTCCTTAAATGTCAACATAATCTCTGGTGCACGATACCAACGGGTTGCGACGTATTCTGTCATGAATCCGGAATTGTCGTCGGTGGATGCAGCGGAGCGAGCGAGACCAAAGTCACAGACTTTCAGGTCACAGTTAGCATTCAGGAGAAGGTTGGACGGCTTCAGATCGCGATGGAGGACATTGGCAGAGTGCATCGCTTTCAATGCACGTAGTGTCTGATAGATGAAATATTGGCAATGGTCGTCGGAGAGGTCTTGTGTGCGGATGACCCGATGCATGTCGGTTTCCATCAGCTCCTACCATACGGTTTAGTTCAACGCATACGGCATACAAGGAGACGTGACCCGGTAGTACCTGGATGAGGTATACTTCAGTGAAGTTGTCGAAACTGCGAGGTCTCTGAATATCTAAGATAGAGATGATATTCTCGTGGTTGAAATATCGTAGCAGCTTCATCTCGCGCAGTGTTCGGAGGCAGAACATGGAGTGGTCAAACGGAGTAATCTTCTTGATCGCGACCTTCTGCCCCGAAGGTTTGTGTACTGCAGAACTATATTGGTTTAGACATGCCGCATATACGTTGTACGTTTTCATACCACATACCAGACAACACCGTAGGCGCCTTCACCAATGACATCCTGGATTTCATATTGATCGGACACGTTGAAGGAGATCTTTCTCGGTCCTCCCGTGAGAGGTTGCTGCACCATGATGGCAAGATCTGGACGCTCTCGTTGTACGTCTGACACAAGGTGAAAGGTACTTGCCGGAGAAGTCCCCTATGATCTTCCAAGGACTCTGAACAGTTGCGAAAGGATATCACGTTACAACAAGAGCCTGCTGGGAACCAGCGAAACTTCAGATCTGGAGTTGAGGACGAGGGAACGAAGGCGCTGCTTAGATAGACCCGAAACAATGGCAACCAGAAACCCCGAATGGAAAAGTTGCGTTGGGTAGATCTAGAGGGGAAGACTGGAGGACGAAATATGGTGCGACGAGGTGGAAACACGTAGGCTGTTGTAAACGGATAGACTCAATGCTGGCAACTAGGACGAGTCAATGCCTGGAGACTGTGTTGTCGTCAGAACGCGGATAAAGGAAGAGGCTGTAGGACACATCTATCAGAACATAGGGTAAGAAAAAAACGGATGCCTACAGGAAATGGAGACGTCTTGAGAGCAGGGGCAGCGGGACCGACGAGAAAGCGGTTGAAGAAGCTTATCGTACACAGGTCGTCGATGGAGAGGACAAATATGCAGGGAGAGCAGTGAGACAGGGCTCGCATGTAGGGAAGATAAATAAAACAGAGGACAAGCCACGGTCAATGAGCGTCAATGGAAGATGGAGAAAGATTTAGGCGAGGATAGGATAGGATAGGATAGGATGGGATGGGATGGGATGGGGAGGCGCGCGGGACACGGGGTGTCGAGAGGGGTCGGTGGGGCACCATCGTCGCAGATGGGAGCGACAGCACGAGGAGGGTCAGAACGGCGAGCGCGAGCTTCCAAGAGCAAGCTTCTGGTGGAATCAATCTCCTTGGAGAACTACTCGATCGAGAGCTGCATCTCGTCACACCTGGTTGCGGCGGCTGCTGGATCAATGACAGCGCGGCCTGGCAGCCTTGGTGGGTTCCCGGGCTCAGAGCAGCCCAAACAGTGTGTCTGCGGCACCAACACAGTTTCACCATCACGCACAGCGCTGTAGTCGAAGGGTCCTCCTGCTGTGACCGTCCATTGCATGCAGGAGCCAGGACATCCCATTTGCTGCGGTTCGTATCCTGTCACATCTGCAAGCGGGCTGTCAGCACCACTCAGGCCGAACCCTCCAGCCGCCGGTCTTGTTTCACCGCGGTCACCGCAGTCACCGCGGCCTGAGAGCAATAATAACCTCTATTTAGCCGCTGTCAAAACTACTCGGCCTCGTCGGTGACCCCTACGTCAGCGCCGACAATTGGACCATACGGTGGTATACGACGTTCATCAAGCAAAACACGACACTCGAATTGGATGCTGTATGATATATTTTACCAAAGATATAACGACAATCATTACTGGACAACCTGTGGGCGCGTCAAGGCATGTCAGTCCTCTGACTTTTGCTTATTATTTCTCCCCTCCTCTAACAGGAAGGACAAAAGAAAAAGGGAAAGCAAACGAGGAGATTGGGGTGGAGATGGTATCAGACCTTTTCCCGCAATGAGCCGAGCCATTGGATGAGGCTAACGCTCTGGTCAGCTCGATCCTCAACCAGCATAGTCTGTGCCCAGAGCCGCAAGCCCGGCTCTCCGTCTTCCTTCACGACGTAAAGGTGAGGAACAATGATGCTTCCCACGCCCTTCGCCCGGTAATCCCGGCTCTTCTCGACTACTGCCCGAACCCGCTGGTTGAAGTCGGTATCGAGGTCGGGCAAGTTCTGCTTGCCAACCCGGAGCTGTGACTTGTCTACGAATCCAAATACGTCGAGAATAAGCTGGGGCACGGCGTCCCTCCCAACCCAGAGGAACTGCGTCTGACCGTCGTCGATTAGATACAGGCCGTACGGGACCAGTCGCTCAGAAGAAAGGTTGACGGGCGGCGGGAGGATGATCTCGCCAGTCTTCTCGTCCGGCAACCCGGCATTGTCCGGCATGTCATGCAAAGAATACATTTTCGGGTAGATGTATTGAATTAGGAGAGGCAGGGGCAGAGTTGAGAGCAAGCAGAGAGCTGCGGACCGCATGTCGGTTGGGATCTGTGCGGATTTCCGGAGACCAATCTATATCCAGTCAGTAAAAAAGGCCAATCAATCGACCAGATTTCAGAGGAAATTCGCCCTGGAATAAACAGGACAATTCGTACATTCTTAGTCAGCGCCAGGAACAGGACTGGTAACGCTCTCAGATTAGCAGGAAACTGGAGACCGCCACCGCTGACACTTCCACCCGCAAGTTCCTTTCGATACGTGTAAAGCAGTTCTACAGCCTTAGCCTGCAGTGCATCCCGAGCAGACTCCAAGCTTCCTCCAAGAGTCTTCTCAACGGCCTTGTGGGTGAAGAAGGCAGTAATAGCTTGTTGGTCAGCCGATGCATACACATCGGAAAGACTCTGCGTTGTTGGGAGCGCCAGGGTCAAAACCCGGATCCGTCTCTCGCCATTGCAAGTAGTATGAAGGACGGCCGATTGCAGACACACCACGGGTTTCGTCACGGTTTCATCGATGGCAACTTCCACAACGTATGCCTGATCACGAGGGAATGCCGGGAAGGCACACAGATCGGAGCTGCGGTTAAAGAAATTGCCGTAGAAAGTGTTCATACGCAGGCCGGTTGTCGCGCGGACACGGAGGACGGCTTCCAATCCAATTTCAGAGGAGAGGTACTCGGAGTATTCACGAGCGAATTTTATCGCATCTTCGCTACGGGCAGCATTCCATCCAGGATAGAAGTAGGTCTGGCCACCAGTGTACCTCGGGAGATTACTCAAGGACGCCACATCTTGGTACTGAGACGAGAACAAAAACATATCCACAGAAACCTGAGCCTTTGAGCATTCCACGGCGAAGCTTTTATAGAAGCTATTCGCGGTCTGCAGAAGGCTGCCCTCTTTGCTGGTTCCTAGAACTTTCTTGTCTTCCCGCATTGTGAGAGAACCGGGGCCGATATTGGGCAAAGAGGAGGTCAGGACGCTCAGCTTGCCTCCGATAGGAGCAATTAGCTTGTAGCCAGCACGCAGAGCGGATCCCATCGCACAGCCAGTATTCTGTGTATTTTGGAACATCTCCTGCAACTTATCCAGGAACGTCTCGATGCTTTCCCGATAGTCGCTCAAAGTAACCAGGAGTTCACCGGGAATGGGTAAGAAAGGCTCGTCAAGATCACTAACAACCAGCATCTTGGGTTCGAGGCTCTCTGAACCGTCTCGAGGAAGAGAAAAGTAGTGAAGGCTAGAGTCCACTGCTATGAAACCGAGACGTGTCCGCCGATCGGCATTCGGGATCCGATCCAAGCTCTCTTTGATACACCGCGCACTTGTAGCCAGGAGACCATTTGTCACGGAGGCGTAGCTCACGTCAATCAAGAAAAGATATACCAAAGGCTGTGGAGGTCGGACCATGTACTCCTGGGGAGCAACGAACTCGACCACGGCGTGATTGAGATCGGGACGCAGTGACCTGTCTGCCGGCTTTTGCAGAGTGCTGTCCCAGTCAAACGCTTGAGGTACATCATTCGTAAGATTGCACATATTACAACGCCAGCGGTGGCCGTGATCGAGAAAGATTACGAAGGGGTTGATATAGGTCCGACAGCGTCTGCAACGCGAGATGACTTGGTCTGGGATGACTGGGATAGGATCTTCTGAGTCGTGCAAAGAACCATAAGGCTGAATAACAAGAGCAAAGGGCAGCTTAGACTTCTTCAAAAGAGAGTGCGTCGTCGGAACAGCGTTAAGGGTAGATCGGACATATTTTGGAGGGCAGTTCGCATAGGGAGACGGGTAGGCACTTGTCTGAACTAGAGTAAGCAACTCAGAAGCAACAATAGCAACCCAGGTCATGGAAGACTTACATTTGGCGGCAGAATTATAGGCGGCGGAGGGTAGTCAAGTTCTGCAACATTGAACGGTTGAGAGAGGAGGTCTGTCGGATAGAGCTGGTTGAGAGGTACGGAGGTTCGTGGAGGAGCCTGCGCCGGCCGCTGGGGTTCGGACACACCCATGGCGCCAAATTGCTGGGTCATCTGCGAAACTCCTGGTGCGGCCGGAGGGGCATAACCAGATACTGCGGGTCGTATCTGGTTTGGGTCAGCTCCATACACAGGTTGCTGGTAACCCGCCGGTTGCGGTTGTGGGGGAGGCGATCCATAGGTGCCTCCGGCCACTTGCTGTCCTCCTAGAGCAGCATTGGCTCCTTGGCCGAATTCGAACGCCTCGCCAGCATAGGTCCTCTTCTTTCTGCCTCCAGCATGACTTTGGGAATGGGTACCCGCCGCTAGTCCAGCGGTCTGTTGAACAGGAGAGGTCGGGGAGCTGGGACCGTATTGTTGGTCGTATCCCTCCTGGGGAGGATAACCCCCTTGTGGCGCTGCCATGAAGTACCGATGGGACGTTCTGCAACGATGATGAAGTATCAATGAGATGTGGAAGGACGCTCTCCTACGGAACTTGAGGTGAAGATAAGGGTGCGTGCAGAGATCGTCACAGGTTCGCTACGCCACCAGTCAACACATCAGAATACATTCCACTGCCAGGGCAGGCAATGCGCAAGAGAAACGGAACAGACTGGATACTCACAACCAAGCTGTGGGCGGAACGAACGTTAAGCGGGAAGTGCAGGGGAGGAGGCAGCACACCGAGTCCTGCACAGAAAGCGAGGAGAGAATAGGCGGATGTCTTGAAAGCGATGGTGAAGGTGGCCTTTGCGACCGCCTGCCCGCTCCGCCAATCGCTGCTTGCCCACGTCAACCTCCAGGGAACTCAAGCACTACGGAGGTACAGCGTCTGGAAATGAAAGAAATAGAGCGAATCTACTTTTGCTTGCTTTTACTATTAAATGCCCCAGTAATGTCTTCGACGCTCCCCAGCCCTGTAGGCTTCTGGGAGTGCTGCCCGAACCGATGGGAGTGCTGCGCTCTCTCGTTACCGTGCCAACCGCCCCGCTGACCGCACCAAAGCACATCCCTGCCTCTCACACTACTAATATTAATCGATGGCGCTGTCAATCCAACAACTTCCTCGTTACCCCGATTCTGTCCTGCTGTGGCGACAGTATTTGTTTTCGGACTGGATATAGTCATCGGGCTCGGGTACCGAATGCAGTTGGCTTGGAATGTTTACCGGCGCTATTGCACTGAACCACTGTGCCCGAGAGCAAGAGAAGGGTTTATCTTGAGAGTCATAAAGGATCGCTTATGAGAAGGGCCTTCAAAAAATGAGCGTCCGTGTTGTTGCGCGTATTAGACCACTCTTGAAGACAGAGAGAGAAGTCGACGTGATCGTCCGTACAGGTTCTTCGACTCCTACTGCTTCCGATTTGAAGTCCAGAACGAACAAAGGCGACCACAGTGGCTCCCAAGGCAAGGCGGCGTTGAGAGACAGGGACACGAATGTGCGCATTCCAAATCCCAAAAATGAGAACGAAGAATATGCCTTTCAATTCAATGCGGTGTATGATGCAGACGTCTCGCAGCAGGAGCTTTTCGACGCAGAAGGTTCGTCTTTCAGTCCAACGCGCTCCGCGGCCGACATGTGCTGATTAAGTTCTCAGTCTCTCCTACAGTAAAACATCTGTTCAGCGGGTTCGACATCACAGTGTTTGCATATGGAGTTACGGGGACGGGGAAGACCCACACCATGCGAGGCGGTAAAAGCCTCGCTGAAAGAGGTGTGATTCCTCGTCTTCTAAGCAGTATCTATAGACGCAGTCGGAAGATTGAGAGAGACAGCGAAGGCGAAACTACAGTAGACGTCTCCCTGAGCTATTACGAGATTTACAACGACAAAGTCTTCGATCTATTCGAGCCCCCAGAGAAAAGGACCTTAGCTGGTCTTCCTCTACGAGACAATGGCGGGAAAACAGTTGTTGTGGGATTGACAGAGAAACCATGTACAAATCTGAGAGAGTTTGAGTCCTTGTACGACCAAGCAAATATACACAGATCCACTTCTGCGACGAAGGTCGGTGCTTCCAATGGACTATCCAGCAAACGTCTGTTAGGATCTTGCTGACCGACATAGTTGAACGCTCATTCTTCGCGGTCTCATGCAGTCCTCTGCGTTAAGCTTTCCATCACTTCCGGTGACAGGACGCGCGTCAGTGTCGCCTCCGCCATTGACCTTGCTGGCTCAGAAGATAACCGCCGGACGGATAATGGCAAGGAGCGCATGGTTGAATCAGCCAGCATCAACAAAAGCCTCTTCGTCTTGGCTCAGTGTGTCGAAGCCATGAGTAAGAAACAACCGAGAATTCCCTACCGAGAATCGAAGATGACGAGGATCTTGTCCTTGGGGCAGAACAATGGGTTAATGCTTATGATTCTGAACCTGGCTCCTGTCAGGTCATGCCATCTGGACACGCTCAGCTCTCTCAATTTTGCCAACCGGACCAAAAGAATTGAGGCCCGGGAAGTTGAAAATGAGCCAATGTTTAGGGGTCCTGCGAGACCCATGGCGCGACCTTCTGTCACCGGCTCAGTGCCACGGCAACCCTTACGGCCCCTGGCAGCCTCTGTTAATGCGAACATATCAGCACCAGCGAAAAGGGACACCCAAAAACCTACTGACGGTAAGCCTATGAAGGCATTTTCTGTCTATTCAGACAAAACTCAACCGACCCGACCCAGGAGGCCCGAGGGGCTAAAGCGGCCATCTTTAGCTTCTGACAATCCTGGAATCGCACACGTTCGTCAAGTGAACACATATCAGCGAGAGATCCATCATCTCCATCCACAAAGGGCTCCTGAAGCCATATCTGCGTCGCTGATTGAGGAGCTGGTCCAAAAGAAGGTTGAAGAGATCTTGTCTGCAAGAGCTATGACTGAGCGGTCGAGACATTCACAGATGCATGATCTCAATGAACAAGTGCAGCGTCGTTTGGAGCTTTTAGAGCAACGGATCGAAGGCACTGAAGACGCAAGAGCTGAAGGGCTATCATATTTGTTGACAGCGAAACAGCACCAACTGCAGGGTGAGGATGCTGCTGCGTTGAAGATGTATCGTCTCGCATTGCCTTTCTTCCCGCATAACGAAAAGCTGGCATCAAAGATCGCCCTTCTACAGGAGCGAACAAGTGACGATTCATCACGAAAGCAACACGAAGGTACCGCACGCTCCCGTACCACCGCAACCATCGAAAATAACTCTGGGGGCGTACCGTCTCCTCACAGAGACCAGAACAGAATGCGTGCTAAACGTCGTTCCGAAGATTCCGATGCAGATTATGAGGAACATGAAACCGACGATCAGCGAATGTCATCAGATGAAGATGAATCCTTCGACCGTCCTCGCGCCGCCCGTAGAAAGAAGGCGAGGACACAGCGTGGCGACCACCAGGACGCTATCAGCAATACCAGTTATGATGACTTGGATCAATTAAAGTCTCCCCGTACGATACAGCTCTTGTCGATCATCAACTCTCGCGATATCGCACAGATCCAGACCTTAAAGGGAGTCGGTGCAAAGAAGGCTGAAGCTATTGTCGATCGTCTCTGTGAGATGGACCGATCTCTCGATGATGCAGATGCGAGCAGTGCAGCGACTGGAGATGAGCCACGGAGATTCCGGGTAAGCAGTCTTTCAGAACTTAGTAAGTTGAAAGGCGTTGGTATTAGGACTGTCCAAAGCATGAGAAATGGAGTACTGGTGTAAAAAGCGCGGAAAAGCTATTTCACCCGAGGCAAGCTCTTCTCTTGCTTCCCATCAACCTTTGTTCCCATTTCCTGCATATTCAAGAAGGCATGTTTGCCACTGGATTTTTAGTTTTGTTTACTCTTTGCTGCGTCTCCCTTCATGCTTAGCATTCAGCAAGGCGTTTCCGGTGTTCTGCAGTTGTGTTTTTTATTGTTGCTTTGAAGAAGTTGTGTTTGCTTTTGCATTTTCCTGAGCATTGAGCAGTTCCGGCTTTCGGGATCTCATGGCTAGACATATGTTGAATTACCTTGTCCTTTATGCATTTAGTTCGGTATTGCATCCATCTGCAGTCGGCCTCAGTGTTAACGCAGGACACAATATTTGTACACAAAAGCCATCTCCTGTCGGTGATGGGACTTATAGACTTGACAACTGCTACCGTGGAGAAACAGGCAGGTAATGAATGATTGATTCATCCCACTTGCTGATGGATTATAATACAAAGTAGACGTGAAATGAAGGTCGATATCTGTCTAGTGGGAATATATGCCATACATTCCTCCGAAGGCAGCCGCAGGCAAACGAGTATGGTACTAACCCTACTTTTTCTGCTCCTCTGTCTTAAATACTACTTTTCCCCCTTTCGTGATCTCCGCGTAGCCATGGTCCACCCCTTTGACTTCTTGGTCCAACTGCTCAACGGACCGCGCAGGCACGGGGGCAGCGCTAACGGCCTCCTCAGCAGCTTTTCGGGATTCGTCGACCGGAGGTTCCTCTTGCTTTGATTTCTCCGAAGCTCTGACAGCGTCAGCTGTCACGCCTCGAGGTGCGTCGGCGATCTCATTGACATCGCGGGCGGACAGGACATCGCCCAGGCGAGCGCCGCGGGATTGCACGAGAATATTCGTAGGGCCGTCGAATTGAAGAAAAAGCTAGTTGACGGATCAGCAATTTGCCCCGAGAAAAAAACAAAAAACAAAAACAAAATGTGGTAGCATTTGGATTGGCCAACATACCCGATCTCCCCAAATAGTCCTTCGAGCCCAGGTACGCAGCCTGTGGAAGATATTCATCGTTGTCTTCCATGTTTCCGTATCGGACATGTCACGGAGGAATTTGGACCCCTGGAGAAATCGAGGAAAGTTCTTGAGGCCTGGAACTTGAAAGTTCAAGGTCGTCGACTTGAAACGGTAAGGACGCGGAGGATTAGAGGTGATGGTATATGCCACGACATTACTGCGAGCGGTAAGCATCCATTGCTGGCGCCGATAAAGGATAAAAAGCTCCCTCGTACCTAGGGTGAGCAATGTATTGTTCTCCAGCCCTCAGCTCGATGGAATATAGCTGCCCGTTGCCAACTAAGGCGATCAATCCTCTTCCTGTGACCTTAGAGCTACCCCAATGAGTGATGCTCTTCGTGAGTTAGCTTAGGATCCAACCAATGACCAATTAGTACGGTTAACTAACTAGGTTAGAGCTTATCGTCGGTCGGATTGACAATGAGTGCCCCGACCATGCGAGCAGTGCCCGTCGCTGCGCAATCTTCCAATCCACAGATCCATTGAGATTAAGGACAGCGAAAGACGTAAGTGGTGATCGAACAGATATGAGGGCGTTGACCGGGGTAGCGGACGAAATCTAACCGAACGTCAATCTTCAACCCAGCTGCTGAAAACGTGTCGAGGAAGCAGTCAAACCTTCTGGTAGAGGAAAGGCACACCGAAGATAGCTCTGCGTGTAGGTTCCAAGATGCTCAGGGTTGAGACAACCTAGAATTGGATCCAATTGTCAGTGAAGCAGCTCAGAAGCAATTGCAACGAGCACAAAGCATCATCCATACATTGTCTGCCTTCCCACTCAGCCCTACCAATGTTCCTCGTCGAGTATAGAGATTTTGTGAGGCGGAAAGCGTCGCTGAGAGTAACGAGTATGGAGCGCCGATCACATCGAATCGAGCATCTAAATTCCTCGGCCATTAGCTGACTCCACGCATAAACATCCATGCACATAGCACACGGTTCCATAATTATACTTACCGGGAGATTCAGCAGAACTGGGAGTACCAGCAATGGGTAGATGGAGGCCATTGTCCGAGACTGGATCTCGCGATGGCGCCGGTCGGATCTGGATGGATCTCGTTTGGCACACACGGTGCGGCGCACTCAGCTGTGTTCGCGGCGAAAGACCTCGGGCCAAGGAAATCGCCTGGACACGACTCCAGAGGACGTCGCGCATGGTTCGGACCAGACCAACGGAGACTACAACAGACAAGTTCCAAAAAACGGGGTCGGGCTCCGGGTGGGCGAGAAGCATAAATTGTTTAGAACGGTATCTTTACGTCAGTTCCCGGTCGCAACAAACAACGCAAACAGGTGGATAAGCTGCTGTTCGTCTTACGGATTGCGACAGAGGCGATGGTGTTTGCGCTATGCCTGCGTCTGCGCGCTCTCTTCACCGTGTTTGTCTTTAGGAGTAATCCCATTTTTGGATTTACGCTTGTTCCGGCTTCTCCTTCTGTTCTTCTTACCTCGAACGCACCGAGACTTCTGTTGAGGACCTCCCGGGTCAGTTGCTCCAACTAATTCCGCGATTTTCCTCCGAACCCGGAGTCCTCCCAGTAAGGCGACACTCGTGGGACCGAAGGCCGTCTCACCATGCTTCGATGAACAGCGCGAAGTTCTGTTTTGAGAGGTGATTGCGAAAACAGTACTGGCTACCATGCTGCTCAGAGCGGCCCGATCACCATGCTGGCGCTCGCCGCAGTGCTATGCATGCCCTATTCTCGCCGTTCCACGTCCGACTCCGAAGACGGGGGTCCAATATAAGCGGAACCAGCTCAGAGTATTTGCGACGCGTGGGAATTTCTTGGGAAGGCAAGCTTCTCCTGGTCTAACACAGGCCCAAAAGTCCGCTGGTTCTCCCCCTACATCGGTAGAGAAACCGAAAGATGGCGGGAAAGCAGGTTCTGCGAAGAAAGTTGATCTGCTCGACGAGACTACATTGGGCAATAAAGCGCAGAGGAAGGCAGACTGGGCCATTATGAAAGAAATGTCCAAGTATCTTTGGCCGAAGGTATGATGTGCTCGAGGGTTGTGAGATAGGTGCCTCGTTCAGCGATAACAGAGCGTGAATTACAGGACGACTGGGGAACCAAACTTCGAGTCGGGACAGCTCTTTCTTTATTAGTTGGGGCAAAGGTGTGTTCCTGAGAATTTTGGCTTTGTGCCTATTGGAAAACGTGGAATGCTCATAATATAACAGATTCTGAACGTCGAAGTACCTTTCTACTTCAAGAGCATTGTCGACGCAATGAACATTGATATTGCAGCTGTTGGGGGAACCGCTTACACTATAGCTGGTTCAATGATCATAGCTTGTGAGACGATCTTCTGCAGCAAGACGAACGCCCTTGCTAACATCAGACCCCTCCAGATGGTGCTACCAGAATCGGGGCGACTGTATTTCAGGAGCTGCGCAATGCGGTGTTCGCGAGCGTTGCACAAAAGGCCATTCGAAAAGTTGCGGGAAATGTATTCGAGCATCTACTAAACCTGGACCTCAACTTCCATCTCACACGCCAGACTGGTGGTTTGACTAGAGCAATCGACCGTGGCACCAAAGGTATCAGCTTTCTTCTTACGTCCATGGTGTTTCACATAGCCCCGACCGCTCTGGAGATATCCATGGTGTGCGGTATCTTGGTATGGTATATCCATGTATGGTTGATGCTTGGCAGGTTGGCTAACGAGCAGCAGACGTACCAATACGGCTTCCAGTTTGCAGCCATCACGGCTGCGACAATGGTCGCGTATTCCGTATTTACTATCACGACCACTGCCTGGCGAACGAGGTTCCGTAAGAGGGCCAATGCGGCAGACAATCGCGGCGCAACAGTCGCTGTCGATTCTCTGATCAACTATGAGGCAGTCAAATACTTCAACAACGAGAAGTTCGAAGCGGCGAGGTACGACAAGGCCCTCCAGGCTTACGAGAACGCTTCTATCAAGGTGACAACATCCTTGGCTTTCCTTAATTCTGGCCAGAATATAATCTTTTCAAGCGCTCTCGCCGGTATGATGTATCTCGCCGCGAACGGGGTTGCTAGCGGGGAATTGACCGTTGGAGACTTGGTGATGGTTAACCAGCTGGTCTTCCAGCTCTCCGTGCCTTTAAACTTCCTGGGTTCGGTCTATCGGGAACTCCGGCAGTCTTTATTGGACATGGAGACCCTCTTCAATCTGCAAAAGGTGAACGTAAACATTAAAGAAAAGCCAGACGCTAAGCCACTGGACCTTAAGTTGGGCGGCGAGATTAAGTTCGAAAATGTCTCTTTCGGATACCACCCCGAACGGCTCATCCTTAAGAATGTCAGCTTTACGATTCCGGCGGGGCAAAAGTTCGCCATTGTTGGACCCAGCGGATGCGGCAAGTCAACGATTCTCAGATTGTTGTTCCGATTCTATGACGTCCAAGAGGGACGAATCTTAGTTGATGGCCAGGATATCCGTGATGTGACTCTGGAGAGTCTCCGAAAAGCAATCGGAGTGGTTCCTCAGGACACTCCACTGTTCAACGACACTATTGAGCACAACATCCGGTACGGCAGGCTGGATGCGTCGGATGAGGAAGTGCGACAGGCGGCCAAGCGAGCCCACGTCCAGGATCTCGTTGAAAGACTGCCCGATGGATACAAAACCGCGGTAGGGGAGAGAGGGATGATGATTTCTGGAGGGGAGAAACAGCGCTTGGCTATCTCGCGGCTTCTTTTGAAGAACCCGCAACTTCTCTTCTTTGACGAAGCGGTACGACTTATTACCATTCCCTGTTGCGCTGTTTTACTTTTGGGGTTTAGCATGGCTGACTTGGCGCACATGTAGACGTCGGCACTTGACACCCATACGGAGACGGCATTGTTGCAGAACATCAAAAGCATTCTGAGAGAGAAAAAACGCACCAGTGTCTTCGTTGCGCACCGATTGCGAACAATCTACGACAGTGACCAGATTCTTGTATTAAAGGATGGTCACGTAGCAGAGCAGGGTTCACACCGTGAGCTTCTGGAGGAAAACGGTATCTACACGAAACTGTGGCATGGTATGCAGTAATCCGAATATCCTCCTAGCTTGTCAGATAAAATTGGCCAGACGCTAACTGAACGTTTTGCTCTTAATCACAGCCCAGGAAGTGTCGCTTGCACACGACCACGAAGCGGAGGCGGAAGAACAGAATGAAGAGTCGGAAGTTGCGGCAGCGCCATCTGAACGCAGACAAGAGTAAGACGGATTTTTTGAGGGGGTTCTTTCGGCTTAGCGAGTGATAGACTTCGCCCAAATTAGGGCAGCGTATATTATAGATGGGTGGATGCGTTGCCTGCGGGCTGTATGTGACAATAACTACCTACCTAGGTACTCCCTATGTTCTGAACCAACCAACTGGGCCGGAGGGGAGCGATGGTGAACCGTGCCGCATTCCGAGAGCTGTGGAGCATCCAGGGGTAAGTAACCTTGGAAATGGCCCACGGCTTCTAGAACGGCGAAGTGGAGAGGCCCGACCACAGGCTATGAATGGCCCCATCGCCACGGCGAAACCGTCCAGGCTTTGGTGGCAGACGGCGCTGGTCGCAACGCCAGTCAAACACTCCCCTACAGACACGCAATTTCTTTTGCCTCTTCGTGCTGCCTCGTGTTGGGTCCATGAAGCGTTGTATGCCGTGCGTTCTGTTCGACTTCGACCCATCCGCCCCATCAGAGGAGCTGCCATTCATTACTCCCTCCGTCCCGCACTAGGGCCTGCCTATCATTATTAGTCCCTCTTTCGTTCGTTATCTTGCTCTTGGTAGCGCTCCAGTCTTTCCTCTTCTTTCGTTCTTCTTCCCTCTTTAATTATATACACATCAACCCCCCCTTTTGTTTGGCGGTTTTGTTGTGTTTTTGCTGGCTTCTACTCTCTTTCGCCAACTCAGCAAATTCCCCCCAAGAATCGCGGTTGCGGTTGAACCACGTTGTCATTGATTGACAATAACGACTCGCTATTCGTCCAGGATCCAATATTCATTGTCTTACAATTATAAGCCTTTTGCTTTATTCGCAGGTGAGTCCGGTTCATATCAAGGAATCGCAACGTGATGTCTCCTCCTCCCCCACTACCAACACCGCCTTCTACCCAACACCCTCCTTCAGTGGTCAATAGATTCTTCTGGTTCTTGAGAACCCATAACAGAAGACTCGTCAACCATAGTTAGACCTCGCCACGAGAGGTGGAGTGACCATCAGCTTACTCGAGTCCGATGTATCCTACAGGCTCCTGGATCCCGCCTAAACCCGTTTCCGTCGAGAGCCGATCGCCGAATATCCTTCCGTGACTGAAAGTGGAACTGTCAAAAGACAGCCACTGTCAGTGTCTTTTCTCCAGCCTGAGAGTCTAAGACTATCGACTAACGTCATTCGCATTCGCATGAAGACGGTTTGCATGAACAGGTTCATCCATTAACCATCCCTTGCTCGAATCCGGCCGAAGGCGGACTTGGCGAATCCTTGCGACTTTCCTTTTGGGAACACGACCAAAGCAAGGGATTTCACTTGCTCTCTCCAGCCTTTTTTTGTTCTCTCTTGCCCTTTTCTTCTTTGACTCTTTACTTGCACTCCATTTTTCTTTCAATACGACCACATCGCACTGTACTCGTTAGCAGCCAGACGGACACCATCATAATGGGCCTTATCGACAAGTTGCAAGCAAGTACGTCATATCTCTGCTCCCGTGCTTCTGCATTTTCTCCCTCATATGCTTTTAAATTCGCTGGGCGGAGGACGCTAACTTGCCGCTCAATTTTAGAGATTCAGCTCTACCGCCTGGAGCAGCGGTATGCCCGCCGCAAACATCGCAGTGACTTCCACACGGGCGTCCAGTACGTCGACGGAGAATACGTCTACACCAACGGTCTCGGTTCCCCAGGCACCGTATCCAAGCAATCGACAGGCAGTTACTGGAAACCGCCTAGCTGGCACGGACGATTCCGGTGATTGATTGAATTGTCGAAAACAAAATACTTTGCGTGCGCGATTTATCCACGCTGTCCCTCGATTCTCTCCGCTTCGTTCTTTGCGTGCGTTATGTCTTTCATGTTATCCGTCACGGCCCACACGGATGAGCCGGCCTTTGATGAACATGCTGTCCCGCGGTTCGGGCTAAATCGCGGACGGATTCGTCATTCGGTCCCGACTCGACATATGATGACTATGCCGAATACTTCTCGAGGACGTCCCGTGGATCGTCCTCCCTCCGGGTTACTACCATTTTAACGGCTTGCGATTACGTTTGCGAATGCTCTCCTTGTGTCTTGTCGCCACTTGGTAGAACAGCATGCTGGTTCTACTGTTTTACTGTGTGCTCTTTTTATCTGCGTACCTTTTATTGGTTTTGGTTCTTGTTCCTCTTGTTCCTCTTGTTTTTTTGTTTTGGTTCCTTCTCGGGGTCCAGCGTTGACTAGACTGCATTTCAATGGCGGTGTTTTCTGCGTTACGCCTTTTTCTTTTACTCTTCTCTTTTTTTTTTTTTCTCTGTTTTGTACATACCCCCTTGCTTCCTTTTATGGTGTTTTTTTCAGATACATGGAGACGCGTATCTTATGTCACTGTGCATAGTGCAGGTTTGAAAGCTACCTAGGTATGAATTACCGTCCTTCTCGCGTCTGATTTGTCCGACCTGATCAGGTGTGTGCAATCCGCTCGCTCGACTTGAGTAGCTGTGTAATGGTTCTTGTTGCTTCTTGGTGGCTCCTTGGACTGCGAAAATACGTAGAATTGCAACATGTGCGCTCATGAAGCACTCCGAGTGAGATGTAGAAAGAGACTGATCTAGAAAGACAAGCAGGGTCCTCAAAAAAAAAATAAGAAGCCTACCAGCTTGTCTAGGTAGCGAATGGAGGAGAAGAGCATATAATAAACTGATTAATTATACAATGCATAGGCCATGTGCTTCAGCAAGGTGATCCCCAGTGGAGCCAACCTATCCATACGAAGATATGTGATGTACGCTCCAGGTAGCGCTACCCTGTAAGTATACCCTAAGAGACGTCCCAATGGCCAGCATTATCACCGTCCAGAAGACTCAGATTTAGTTCAGCGCTTGGATTTCCTACCCCCAATCCCGAGTCGTCCGAGATTCGAAAGACTAGACCTGGCTTTATGTGCAGTACTAGCACCTTTCTGCGCTGCATCAGAACCAACTCCACGTGCGCCAGGCCCTGCGAGTCCGCTACCACCAATCCCTCCTCGGGGTGTGTCGGGGAGCGCCCTCTCCCTGTGCCGCGCCTGGTCGGAAGTGGCTGCGGCGGAAAGAGCGGCGGCAAGAGAGGAGTTTCGCATTCCACCGGCATCGGGGGCGAGGTTCTGCGATCCCCGTTGTGATCTCCTGGCTCTCTCTTGCACGGTCTTAAACTTGTCCAGGAGATCCACCCAGCGGATTGTATTCTCGTCGCGCGTTTTCAGCCTGCTACCTGCTGGGCGCTCGTAGCTGGATGAGGATGACAAGATGGAATTGGACATGGAACTGGGAACACATGAGTCGATCAGTTAGTGGGTGTTTGGTTTGAAATAAGTTAAGAGACAAATTCGCATTTGACCGGGGCCTCCCTGTAGGTGCTCCTTACCCTCGTGGTCCAGAATGGAGGAGCGCAATGTTGCTCACGCTATTAAGACGATTCTTCAATGCCGCGAACGCGGAGCTCTGCGGGAGAAGCATGAGAACTCCATAGAGACATTTATACAAGTATGGGTATCGTTCCGGCTCGAGAAGTTGAAGACGAAGATCTGGTAAAGTTAATTTCCCATCCTAGAAAATAGCCGAGGTGAAGAAGACACTCACAGGTAAAAACAGGAGACTCTAATAACTGGACCAATTTGTCAATTTGAATTAACATATTGACAGTCATTTCAAGTTCAGCACTGGCAGTGATGTGAGTAAGGTGCCGTGTAACGATCAGTAGCAGTGTTGCACCCACAAGACTTGTAGAAGATTGTACGCCTGCTCGTAAGCCTGGGCAAGTAGGCATAGAGAAAAGGTGGAAACAGCATTGTGACACCAGGACCTAAATAGTGCCACGAAGAGCATTTGACCTTCCTAGAGAACGATGTTAGCCTTGCTTCTGAACCCATTGTCTGCATTTCATTATTACCCTAGAGTCGAGATTCCTCAGCTTCTTCCTAAGCTCCGAAAGCTCAGGAGCAGTGATTAGATTATTGTTCAAGTTCTGGACCATGATACTAGCAAACTCGATATCCTGCATGCAACAGTCAGTAAAATGGCACTTCAACAATGAGAACCGGTAGCTCACCTCCTCCTTCTCGAGGCAGTCCGCTAGCGTCCGATAGATACGTTCCGGACTCAGATTGATGCAAAGTTGTCGAATGATGAGATTTCCGCGGACTTCAAGGAGATTCCTGTCTGTTGAAAATAATTGGAGCAGATTCACCATAAACGAAGTGAAATAGCTGTCATCGCTATTCTTTGATATTTGGGATAGGAGCTGAAGATCCTTTGTGACGACCGCTTCCGCCGGGTCGGACAGCGTTTTGAGGAGTGCAGGGAAGGTCCCGTCGTTGAACGCCACAACTTTGCGAGGCGCTTTGCGGTGCAACATGATCAACCAAGAGAGTGCAGCAACCCTCGTCGCTTCATTCTCGTTCAGGAATTGTAAGGTAAGTGAATTGACGGCTGCAGCATAGTCGAGGTCCGCTGGCCGAGCCGGGATTGATGGGGTATCGCTTCGATGCGTGAAGTCACTTGTAGACCCCGGCTGAGAGCTCTGCTTTCTGGTATCATTCACCGGCGTCTCAGCGGGCTTTCCGTTGGTTGCAGGCTCCTTTTTGACGAGGCTCGGCGACATTGACCGAACTGACCGGTTTTCTTGCGACGTGTCTTCGGACAGAGATACGATATACTCCAAGAGAGACGTGTTGACGCGATTCGCAGCCTGCCGAACTTGATCCGAACCACTGGACATCGCAGGAAGAACTTGAGTAAGAAGTCGCGGGACAAAAGGGAGGATGTCTTCAGGGCTAAACTCGAAGAAACTGTCGATCCACCGCAATGCAGTCAGTTGCATCTCCTCCTCTATATTGAACACATAAGCCTAGACCATGGACAGCGGTTAAGAGGGTAGATTACCAAAGGAAGTGTTCACGAATCCTAGAAGGATATCTAGGATTTTTGGATAATCAATGTGCACATCTTGTCCTGGAATCCAATCATCCTCGATGTGGGGTCCATCTTCCTCAATAAATTCCGATTCTGAATCGCCCACTGCGTGTTCGCCTTTTTCGGCCCCGATTCCCCGGTCAGTTGTCAAATGCGTACTGTCGCTGGCAACAGATGGTCTCCGGTCGCTATCCCGCCCCTTTCGGCTATGCTCGATTCCCTTTTTTATGTGCGCAATCCTCTTAATTTCTGCCAGAAACCTCTCAAGGAGATTCTGAGTAGCAACATTAACATCCCTAGTTGGATCACCAAGGAATTTGATCAACCCCCCAAGAAAGTCAGGCAAGTAGCAGACGAGTTCCAGGTCTGGGATCGTATCCAGCAGGGTTAGCCACGAGACAAGAAATGTACGGGTGAATGGACTGATAACGTGGATCCGTTCTTGAAGAAGAGGGATGAACCGGGCAAGAGAAAATGCTGTCGGCAGGTCCGCCTCAGACTCGTATTCCGCTTCCTCATTCCCATCTTCATTCTCTTGCCTTTCCGGGTGCGCTTTCGATTCTCTCTTCTCAGAAAGCTGCAGTACCGAGACATAAGACGCAGCGGACTCAGCGACAATGTCCTTCACAAGCCGGTCAAGGAGTTCGGCGCCATTCTTCACAGAGAGTTCAGAATCAGAGGCTAACTAGATCGACTGTCAGGACCAAGCTACCTCGTGCACATTTATAGTAACCTACCCTAGCCAACGCATCGAATATCTCATTGAAAAAGAGCAGTATTTCCCCCTTAGCTACTTTAGCAATATTATACATGCTTTCGCACGCATAATATCGAACCCGCGCATCCTGGTCAGAAAAGCAAGCCAACACCGGTGGCACGATCTCTTTAAGATAAGGCGCAACCCCTTCCTATAACCACGGTCTCAGTATCCGTCGCAAAGGTGCCGCAAATATATATTTCGAAATAAACTCACAGATCCAAGCGCTATTGAGGCGGCCGCTAATCCGATCAAACCACCATTTCGCGCGTGGGGTTGGTGTACGGCGTAGGCATAGTCATGGCAGAGCTGGCTAACAATCTTCTGGATTTTGTCGTGATCTCCCTTGAAAACGGCGTCACGAACGACCTTCTCGAGCCTAGTATAGCAGTCGTAATCAGCATGTGCATTCGTCAACGTGGCCCCTGACCAGTATCGTTGGTGCCTACTCTAGAGCTCCCTGTTTTCTCTTTTCATAGAGCTTGTCGTTAAGCAGACGCTGGATACTCGGATCCATCACTTAGGCAACTGCTCAGTATTGAAAACGGGACGTGGGTCAAGCAATTTTCATCGTGAAAGTGCAGATGTCTCGATACTTCATGTACAAATGCAAAGTGGAGTCGAATTCGCGGCGACGGTGCACGACGGAGGAGGAACTATTGAGCAGTCTGTTGCGTTAGTACCATGGCCAGTCGGCGATCAGTGGTCGGGTCTGCAAACTTGGAACAATTTAGACGACAGCCGCAACCGCCTTTTCTATTCGTCTTTTCATCAAGTGTTGGGCTGGAGGATGCAGGTGTGTTGGCGAGGATGGATTAGCTCCTCTGCTAGTCTACAAAGGGATTGTGACGTAGCGCATCTGGGCAGGATATCTGTGTCCCGTGACGAAGCTTAATTATTTGAACCAAGGAACAAGAGGAACCAAGACCTTGCTTTCAACTGCCTACTTTATGACGGCCAAGCGCAAAGGGCAACCCAATACAAATGCATGCGTATAAAAAGCGAAGACAAAGAGGGACAGTTGCTTCCTATGCAATACATACAAGAACATGCTTTGGACCCAATATTTTATACTCGCGCCCTAGTATAACCATACTCCAAAATATCATCATGAGTGTCAAGATATCCATCAGTGACTTATGTATTGGAAAACGGCAGAGACATCCTTCTCTGCAGTCTCCTGCCGCAACAACAAGTCTTGGATCTTGTTGAGCGGCCCTTTCTCGCCGTCGTTAACAAAATGGTTCCAAGAGCTGGTATCACCGTACAACATCGCCGGGGCCTTGATGTATTGCGTCCCGTCAGGTCTGCATCTCTTGCACTTGAATGTATCGTGTGTATCACTTTGAGTTTCGGGCTTAAATTGGAAGAGCTCACGGAGGGACTCCAGGGAGAAGTGTCGCTCTACGTCTTCGGCAGAATCGACAACGCAGGACGAGAGCGACTGCTTATGGGACTGGCGTTGGAAAATCTTTTCCTCAATAGATCCAGTAGCAATAAAGCGGTAGACGAAGCAGTCCTTCTTTTGGCCGTCACGCCAGACTCGCGCCAAAGCCTGCTGGTCAGCAGCCGGATTCCAGTCAGGATCAAAAAGCACGAGACGGTTTGCTCCTATCAAGTTCAGTCCGCAGCCGCCGGCTTTACTGCTAAGGAGAAACACAAATTCTTCACCACCGGGGTCATTGAACTTATCAACGAGTTTCTGTCGCTTGTTGACGTTCATAGTTCCGTCCAGTCGAAGATTCCCATATCCTCTGGATCTGCAGAGCTTCTCAAAGAGATCGAGAGTTTGAGTGTAATTGCTAATCAGGACGATCTTATCATTTGTATCTTGTCGTATTCGCGCCAGCATACGGTCAAGGACCATCATCTTCCCAGAGTACCAAGTCTTGACGTCTCTGTCGCGACCCCTTGCCTCGACCGGTACATAGTCTTCCGGGAAAGCATGTTCGCATCCCGGAAGGTCGGCCGAGAGGTTGAGGAGATCTGGATGATTGCAGAGCTTCTTCAATAACCCTATCGCCTTTAGAGGCTGACTTCCCTTTCCCCTGAGTAGACTTTTGATATCTGGGCTCTGGAGAAAGTGTCTGTACAAGTTGAGTTGAAAATCGGACATATTGCAGAAGACGACATGCTCGTATTTGACTGGCAAGTACTTAGATAGGATGTCGTTCGTCCGGCGTATGATGAACTTGTTGACTATACCAGAGAGCTCTGCCAGGCGCTCCTCGCCTTTCTTTACATCCTCTTCTGTTCCGGCGGCATCTCGCCCTTTGAGAATTGGTAGCTCGAACCTTTTGCGAAACTCGGCCTGTGACCCGAGCAGGTTTGGGTTTGCAAAATGCAGGAGTGCAAAGTACTCTGACAAGTCATTCTGGATGGGGGTGCCTGAAAGGATGACACGACGACTAACATTAAGACTATTCAAAGCAGTCCAGGTCAAGCTGTCCTTATTCTTTAAGCGGTGGCCCTCGTCGCAGAGAAGCAACCCAATAGGGCAGTCTTTAAGCGAATCAATATTCAATCGTAGCGTTTCGTAAGAAACAATGAGAACTGGCCTGACAACAGAACGTCCGCCGGCAATAGCCCATTGCCTCATTTGTGACGTCAGTTCTGCCTTGGAAGCCTTGCCATCCACTGCAAAGGGTGTGATTGCATCATTCCCCAGCCATTTAACTGTTTTGATTAGCAGGGGGAGGAAAACAGACGGCAGAGCATGACTCACCGAGCTCGTTGGCCCAGTTCCTAACCAAACTTGATGGGCAGACAATCACACACTTCTGAATTGTGGTCTTCCCTGCTTCTGGGGACTGTTTGAGGAGTGTCCACATCAGAGCAATGCATTGAAGCTGCGAAGGTCAGTGATCGTATCCTCCCAGCGCTTGTGGTTCTTACCGTCTTGCCCAGACCCATCTCATCAGCCATAATGCAACCGTTTGCATCCTTGTCGACCAAGCCAGTGGTACACTGATAAAGGAACTGTAGGAAGAAAGTTATCTTAGCCGGGAATCTTAGCCACACCATGCGTATAGTAGCTTCACCTTGACTCCTTCAACCTGGTGCGGCCGGAGGACTTTCGCCAACCGGGGATCGATGACCACCGGAACCTTTGGACGAGACTCAACTTTCTTCTTGAGTCCGAGGATATCTGCAAGGCTCTTGTGAACGAGAGGAGCATCCAGCTTTGGGCCTGCGTCTTCCTGCTTCTCTGCCACGTCCTCTTTCCTCGACTCGGCGCCTTCATTGACGCCATCAACGGTCGGATCGTAAAGCACTATGGCGAACTCGCCGCTGGGGTCATGCAGAGGCTTAACGACAAACACGGTGCCTTGTCTCATTCCCAAGATCGGAGCTGGTCGAGAAGCGTCGAACTCTCCCACTGACTTATTGACCAGCGGAACCTTAAACTTCTGTTTAAACGCTACCTCTTTGTCCTTCACCTTGAAGACTGGAAATCTATTTGCGTCCCGCAAAGCGAGGGCGCGACGCTCCTCAGTCATCCAAGGTTGTTCATTTTTGTTTTCGACGCTTCCATCAGCTTCTGCGTAGTTGACTTTCCGTCTCTTTCTTGCCGGTTTATCTGATGACCGAGTCGGCGTAGCAGAACTAGGGCATCTGAATGGTTTCGAAAGACGGTCAACGGAATTTGACGATGGTGTCAGCTCGCCGCTATTTGAGGCCAATCGGGGCCGATACCTAGGGGGAATGTCAACAGTCTCGTATTGAATGGAGCACCCAAGACTCATCGTTACATTTGTCTGCGGTTGGTCTCGAGAACTGCGACCTCGGTGTCCAATTTCCAAGATGCTAGCTCGAAGGTGTGGTTCTTATGAACCTGGACGCGTTCCGGCGCGTTCCTGGGGAGGGCCTCCTACGCCAATACACCACGAGGTCACGTGACACTATGCAAGCGGGCTTTGATCATACTTGACAAGACTACCTTCAACTTCAATCTGTCATTATCGGCATTAAATGAAAATAAGGTTAGAAGTTATTGCCCATCTTTACTATGACTGGACCTAACTACATATTTGACGAATAACAGCAGCGAAATGTCTCGCCATGGAGTTCGTTCCACCGAATATATATTTCGTCTGGACAGTTCAGGATTGTACCTAGGTATATACTAGAGCCTTTACGCTGGAGGCGGAGCTCGCAGAACGTCCTATAAGGGCTCTAAACTAGAAAAAGCAAAAGTCACCGCATTACGTGCCTAGGTACAGGAATTCACAGGTCCTCATTTTACCAAGCATGCCATAAGTGGACCAGGATGAGTAAATAATAGCACCGCCTCCACTCTCTCAGCTGCATCTGGCCGAGCGAGAATTTCGCCCCTATTGTCCGCTGATCCAGAGTCGATAGCTGTTGGCCTCCCACTCACTGACTCACCTCACCGGATAAATATGGGCAGGGCTCAAGACAGTCTAGACGGTGTGCCTCGAATTCGGAATATCTGGTCAGAAACGCACCTTTCTCTTCGTGCGAGGGCACGACGACTACCACGGAAATGGCATTGCTAGAAGGGAAGCATTAGCTTCAAATTATCAATTCGCTTTTTGCAGAAAGCGTGCATGGCTCGATTTTCGCGTTGGTCGATCCTTCTCTGCCATCTGCGATGAAGAAGTGGATCTTGAGTAGATATGATGTGGCGGTCTCTCAGGCGTCAGAGTAAGGGAAATTAGTGAAATGGAGCAGGGGAATAAATACATAATTCGCTACTTAGTATGGTCCTAGTCTGCTACCTATATGCTCACGCTATTCGATGCTATATAATCTTAGATAAAGTGCCACTAGCAACCTGCAGAACCCGCACCAAACCCTCAACGAGGCAGGTTAGGGTTGCTATTCCCCGGACTCGCAGCGGCCTGTTAACTGAGCAGTCTCCAGCAGTAAGTCGGTGATGACAAGTCAGGCGAGAATTAGTAGTTGCAGTATATGACGCTTATAGATCTCTTCAAAAGTAAGAGTATATATATAAGAGTCTGCATCTAGGTATATGTGGAATTTTCTTCCCACCTGTACATCCAAACTCACGCTCACGGGTACCAAAATTCTACCTTATTGCTACAGGATCAGAAATGTATGTCTGTCTGCAGTCTTGCCTGGTAATCTTTTATCTTCTCCATAGCGCTCCTTGCCATATTTCTTGTGTTCGGATTTGGGTCCTGTTGCAACCGCCCATATACGTCTTCCATGTCACCGAGTCGACGCGTCATCATGTTCGTGTGGTAGTTGACCACGCGGGTTTCCCAAGCTGACTGGAACTCGCGATACATAGGCGCCATGCGCCTTGGGTCATTCGGGTTGACCTAGTAAAAGTGAGAGAAGTCATTCAGTACTGCTATTGTCGATTTCAATAAAGAAAGGAAGCAAAAAGATAAAGTAGGAAATACGTTGACACATACAAGGCTGAAGATTCGGTCGAAGTTCTCCAACGCAGAGATGACGCCCTCGATTGTTGCTTCTCTTTGGCTTTGGATAGCCTGCATGTAATGGAAGACAGCAAACATGCTGCGGATCGATGTAAGGGCCGCTTGGCTGTTTGTCTGGCTTGGAGTCGATAGCCAATTGGCCCAGGTTGCTCCACTTGCACCGGAGCTCTCGGTGGTGTACATCTGGCCCTTGAGCATGTTGAGAGCTCTCTCGAGGTTAGTCATATGATCCGGGTTGGAGGTTGAACCATGGGCATCAGCGACATCTGCCATGGCAGACCCTGGGGGAATATTATCCATTACATTCGGGCTCACCCAATACCGGTAGTCATGAGCGAAGTATTCGTAAATGTCGTCCCAATTCCACGTGGGTAGATTATATACCTAAGTGTTGGAGTGACTGAACTTGGGTTGAGCATTTCATATATATTCTCTGGTCGCAACACACATAAAGCAAGGAGGCATTCAGGTGAGTTCCCACCACTCTAAAAATGAAGCTAGCTTGAAGAGAGATATATGATTCTATTCCCTAGATCTCAAGGAATCTGCGATATTGCTGGCAAAGCATATGGAAAGGTGTTGGTGGAGTTATTCAAGGGGGGATGTGGGAGCCCACAGTGTACTGAGTGCTCTGATGAGACTCTAGTATCCATTCACAGGGCAGTGACCAATTTGCCAGTATTACCACCTTCAAAAAGCTTTGACCAAACCTTAGGAATATCTTCAAACTGTGCTGGGACTACAGTTTCATTTTCATCCCCAATTTTCAGCTTCCCATCGGCAACTGCCTGTTTGAGCACCTTAAGCGCGTCCTGGAATTGATCTTGGAAATCCAAGACAATAAATCCCCGAATACTCATTCTCATAGTAATAATTTCCATCCAATTTCGGAGGGGGCGAGCGTCTTCCCCGTTGTAACCAGAAATACCACCACAAGCCACAATTCGGCCATCACGAGATATCAGCGGAAGCATTTTGTCGAGTATTTCACCTCCAACATTATCAAAATAAACATCGACTCCGTCTCTTGTCGCCGACTTCAAATCTTGGATAAACGATGGTAACTTGTAGTCAACGCCTAGGTTACTGGAAGTTAATACTCCAAATACCGAGCATCGAAGGAGGCAGATATGGGTGTAATGAAAAGTTCGTCGACACTTACAGATATCTGCTCCCAGTTTCTCCACCGCTTTGCACTTTCTCTCGCCACCAGCTATGCCAATCACTCGACTTGCACCAAGAATATGCTTTGCGATCTGGACTACCATACTCCCAGTAGCACCAGCAGCACCAGATACGACAACTTTGTCGCCCTTCTTGGCTTTACCTACTGACAGAAGGCCGAAATAGGCCGTCAAGCCAGTAAGACCCAAGGCACCCAAATAATGCGTCTCACTGAGGCCTGCAGGCAGAGACTCAATGGGAGCTACATCACGGTCGCTAATAACAGCATACTCGCTCCACCCAATATTCACGGTGACATGGGTCCCCGTCGGAACCTTATTTGATTTGGAGTCAATAACGACTCCAATCCCTCCAGCAGCCATGATGTCCCCAACGTTAATTGGTTTCATGTACGAACGCTCTGCTGAGGCGTTGGCATCGATCCACGTGCGCTGAGCAGGGTCATTAGATAAGAAAAGCGCTTTCACAAGCACTTGACCCGGACTCAAAGAGGGCAAATCGCGAGTTATTTGCTTGAAGGTTGGATTTTCGTCGTCTGTGGTGGATGTACCATTGGGCTTGTTGGAGAGAATCCAACACTTCGTTTTCGTGGGTAAAGACATCGCGATAAAAAATTAATACTCTATCCTATCTTAGAGAGAATATCGCGAGGTAGGAGAGCTGGGTTTTGGGTTTATTGATCGGTCTTTTAAAGCTTCTATAAAGCAGTGGGAAGCACTTCTTCTTGATTATGTAACTCACACCCTAATCGTCCAATTAACTAGCATCTTCTCCTCAATCCTTACAAATCAGAGCCCGACGGAGGTAGTTATCATAGGTCCGAGCCATCCGAAGGTACATGAAGGCGGTTGCAGGCTAACTGGGTTGTTGTGAGGGGGTGCGAGTCGAAATCGCTTGGTAAACAGAATTAGATCGCATAGTTAGCTAGTGTTGAAAAATGAGCGAAAGATAAAGAAGAAGGCGAGAAGATAATGCTATTTTATCTGTACAGGAGGAGCTTATATCTAGACCTCGCAAGCGTGCTCGACAACGTTGTAGTGGGTGCGGGACTATTGGGTATACAATAATATGGAATTGCTCTAGTAAACAGGTAGATTTGTCTACTATTAAATAGGTTACTAAGTAAATGGCTTCAGCCGTTGAAAAACATCAAAATCGTGGTGATGATGGTGCGTATTCGCCGCTCAGCCGTGGATTACGTCAACTAACTACCTGAACTGATGTAATATCAGGATTTGTAAGCTTCTCACGATAGTTGGCAGGGGTGGAACAGATTGCGGGGAAGGTCTCGAACATCCAAAACATAAGCGCGAGTGATATTTAATTGTTAAGGTTAGGCCACGCTTTGAAATCAGGATTGACGTAGCTAATAATCAGGGGTTAGACTGACCTAGCAACCGCATAAAATTGTGTCTAGACCAAAAAAGGGTGCAAATCATGCTCCCGATCCAATTCGCTCACTGTAAGTAGCCCCAAGCTCTATCAGGTGTGTCCCTCAACATGTTCCCTCAACCTGGATAGTGTCGAATTCCTTCTCGGTAGCTTTTCCGAGTAAGTCTACGTAGATAGTGGTTGGGAATTAGCATCTAATTATAAAATTGTCCCCGCTAAGAGAAAGTTTGTATTGAATAAGAAAACCAGATGCTACCTAGGTAGCTACCCCTTCCCTGATAATGTAATCCGCAAGCAAGGAACTACGTAAATACAGGGCTCTAGACCAGATCTCCCGCAAGCGGTGCGATTCTGCCACCAATCAACCAATGAGAGCGTGTAGAGAGGTAGAGTTCAATTACCGGCATGGTATATATAGCCTAGGTATACTCGACATACTCGATCCCTCTATTTCTCCTAACACCTTCTCATCTCTACCACGTCTACCAGTTCTGCCAACTTATCACCCGGGTCTTCCTTAACATCAATCATACACCTGCTGCAACCATGCTACCCCTCAGAGCCGCGTCCCCCCTCGTCCGCAATGCGGCCCTGCGGACCTCGCAGTCCATGCGAGCCCCAGCCCGGCGCTTCCTCAGCAGCGAAGCTGCGCCCATTATATTTTCAGCCAATGCAAAGGTCACCGGCGCCCGCGCGGGCCACATCGAAGGTGACGACCTGGTACTCGACCTGGCCCTACCCAAAGCGTTCGGCGGGAAACCCGCACCCGGAAAGACAAACCCGGAAGAGCTGTTCGCCGCAGGCTACGGCGCGTGCTTCCAGTCAGCGATGAATGCCTCAGCCGCCCTGTTGAAGATCAGGATGCCGTCGAAGCCGGAGGATAGTATTGTGGAGACGACAGTGCATCTGGTGGGAGATATTGCTAAGGTGGATATGAGTATTCGGGTAGATATGAAGATCAAGGTCAAGGGTTTGGCCAAGGATCAGGTTGAGAAGGTGGTCGCGAAGGCAAAGGAAGTCTGCCCTTATTCAAGGGCAACAAAGGGAAATGTCCTTACTACAGTTGAGGTTGTGGATATTTGAGGCAGACAGCAAGCTATATTTGGGCAGGGCACTGTGGGAGAACTGTGAATAATTGTGTAGAATAATATTGTTTGAATCCTTCTTAACTTCAGCAAGAAAAGACCCCCCCTTAAATGCAAGTGAGTATCCTCTGTAGCAGCCTTATGATAAGAGTCTGTGTAAGGGGGCAGCTGGGTCGCCTGCGCTCCCCAACAAGGCGAAAAAGACCATCATTATCCGTGATAGCGGATAAGACCCAGACCCGGCTTATGTAGTGCGCTGGGGACTAGCTGTCTCCTTACAGTCAGAGTTTGAGGACACCTCGGAGTCTTTTGCAAACAGGAAAATCCAAGGGACAGTGGTTGTAGCCACCACCAGATGTCCAATCAAAGTATTATTAAATTTGAATTTCAGATCATCACAGGTTCAGATGAGGCAAAACGCCCAACCTGAACGGAAGAGTACTTGATCAACTGTTTGCTGGAGAAAGCTTGAAGACTGAGAAACGCCACCTCTCCCCTTCAGGAGTTGAGTGTGAAATGATCTGCATCATCACCCAGGGCATCCGATATTCACCGTGTTGATTAATCTCAGCTCAGGATAGTTTGAGAATAAGATATTTTGAAGCAGATGACACTGTGGTATCTCTGCTTGAAGTTTGTATAGCCTCATTAGTATGATTTTGACATAGGTTGAATCCGAAGATCAGGGGACTTAAGATTTTCGCAGTGTCTCCCCAGTGCCTACAATGCATATGATCCAACAAGTTCAATCCTCATGACATTGGAAAGATTCTTACAGACATCCAGTAACCCAAACGATTCAACAGGAGTTTCCAATAGAGTTATATCTGCCAAGTCCAAGCAGTGCATGAACCCACGTGACCGCTTTAGGGCTTGAGGATGCCCCGCAAATTGCAAATTGCATTGAAATGCCACAGGGCGAAAGGAAGAACAACCATCACGCCCCAATTGCGGGGTTATGTTGCCAACCAGCCATGTCATCCGATTTTTTCGCTGGCTACATTAGCGGAGCCATAGGAATTGTCATTGGGAACCCTCTAGATCTTATTAAAGTAAGACTACAGGCAGGCGAATCCGTGGATGTCCTGACGCGATCACAACTGAGCGGGTTTGAGAATGCCAGTTCACTGGTGAGAGGTATGTTTTGTTAGGCGGGTTTTCCTTTTTGGCACCCAATTTCTGTTCAATGATACTTGCCCCTTAGTATAGAGAGTTCCAGGCTGACCTAGGGGAACAGGTGCTGCGGCTCCCATACTGGGATATGGAGCTCTGAACGCTCTGCTCTTTGTTGCTTACAATCGCTCCCTGATGTTTCTTGAAAACTCAGTCACCAATCCCACAGCTCCAGATAGTGCTCCGCTGTACAAAATCTGGCTTGCCGGCGCCGCAGGAGGGCTGGCCAGTTGGACCGTTTCGTCTCCAACAGAGTTCATCAAGTGCAGAGCGCAGCTCGACTCCCGTCCAGAAGTCTCATCGTGGACGGTTGCCAAAGACATCATTCGCATGCGAGGCTTCACAGGACTCTACTTTGGGGGAGCAATAACTAGTATTCGAGACTCTGTCGGATATGGATTTTAGTACGAAACGCATCTCTCCCTTCCCCCCGGCCTCAACAAGAAATCCCTATGTTTATGCCTTGAGAACTCCACGTTTGCTTTTGACGGCCAGGCTATTTACCTATGCGAGTACAATAGTTTCTGGTCGTACGAATATTGCAAGAGGCTCATGGCCTCCGAGGAAGAAGATTCACGACGGGCTGCAATTAAGGTCCTTCTATGTGGAGGTATCGCAGGAATCATCACCTGGGCTTCGGTATTCCCACTGGATGTGATCAAGACGAGACTACAAGCGCAGACGATTACAGATTCCCGGCAGCCGGTAGGGACATGCCCCGAAAGCCAGCAGCTGCTCCAATCGAGCAACAGGAGGTCGCTTAGTTCTTTCCAGCTTGCCAAAGAGGCATACCAAGTGGAAGGGCTGAAGGTTTTCTACCGCGGTCTAGGAGTTTGCAGTCTCAGGGCGTTCATAGTAAACGCGGTGCAGGTGAGTGCAAGCACACTCGGAACCATTGCAGACCCTGGGAGGCACTCACTCACAATTCAAAGTGGGCGACGTACGAATGGCTTATGAAGGCTTTCAACAATACATTGAATGAAGCGCAGGGGCAAGGCACCTGAAGAGTGACAAGCCGCATGATGTACATGTATGCCACTGTTGCCATTGTTGCTTGCATATTCTGACTATCAAGATACTTTTGATATCGGTAAGGATCGGCTAAAACCCCACTAGATATGCATAACCGTCGTGTCCGAAAAGCGGCGGTCCAAGGTACCTGACGAGCCATGGACCGGAGAACCGGACTGACTTTTCCGGTAATCGGCGCAAGTTCTGCTATCAGAACCAGAAGAAAAAAAAAAAATTCTATTTCTCTGCATGAAGAATTCCGTTCCGCTGCGTTATTATTATTTATCGATAGTCGTCGTTGTTAACCGAAATAGTCGTGTCCGCGTACACCGTAGATTGCGCGTATTTTATGTACTCTGCAGTTTGATCGAGGCTCACGTCAATCGCTCTATTGTTGGCGATCATGATCGAGACGCTCTCCAGCTTCTCCAGCCTTAGCCCTGCATGTCCATAGTCTGCTCAGCTCGCTGACCATTATCCGTCCCCAAGCCTACGGCAGCCTCAGCGACCTTCTGTGTGTGTGGTTCCTCGCGTAGAAGACGGACCCTATCGAACCAGGCATCGCGCGTCAGCGCCCAGATGGCAAAAACTGATGTGGAAGACCAAGCTGTTAACTAACCTCCTTTTATGGTTTTTCCCCTTTGTATGGGCGAGCAGGTTGTATTCGCTTTCAAACCATTTTGCGCACTCGACACAGTAATGCCTTCCGAGACCTGGGAGATCCTCCGCGTCCTTGGTAGCCCTGTACTGGGCTAGGTGCTTTGGAGATTCGATATCTTGTCGGACTTGATCGTAATCTCTGTAGGTTACCAGGCTTGTCAGAAGCTGCATTCAGCGGCTACAAGTAGAAAAATAACAGTAGATACCTTGTCCTGCGCTTCGTCTTTACTCTCCTTAACGCACCCATTTTGGACGTCTGATATCCAAGAGCAGATCCCTAAGTTGCACTTTTTTTTGCGCCAACCTCTCAACTCTTCCGTAATCACCGATATACGGCAGAATGGAGCTAGAACGGCGGGGCGTCGCAATAAAGGATATTTGGAGACGAGAAATCTCTTTGAAACGGAGAGCGCATTATTGGCCAACGAGGCTCCAAGTCTTGGCAGAGGGATCATCGAACTCGGTACGCCTCGGTTCTGCTTCGGCTTCTCACGTTGTCGCTCCGGGCGATTTCCGCAGGCCAGCGACACTGGCAGCAGCGTTTGGGTGCATGACGTTTACATGCGCTCTACACTGTCGCTCGGATGGATGTTCTCTTGGCGGTTCCGGGAAATTGGAGCTCGTAACAGAAACGCTGATTTGCTTGCTTTGTAGGATAGGGAAGGCAAGATACGTGGGCAGACACATCCGAATGGCGAGTCTAGCGCGGGACCTGGTGGGCACGAAGCAGGAAAGACGACGAGTTCACCACAGCAACCTCCGAAGCTGAAGCTGTAATCAGATCGGGTATGATTGGCCCTGCAACTTCTCACATGCGGCGACCAAGCTTTCCCCAGGGA
Source organism: Byssochlamys sp. BYSS01 (assembly GCA_002242795.1). NCBI lineage: Eukaryota > Fungi > Ascomycota > Eurotiomycetes > Eurotiales > Thermoascaceae > Paecilomyces > Byssochlamys sp. BYSS01. Next base: position 175,381 of record NIXA01000053.1, read on the forward strand.
CGTATTGTAACGTACCGTAATCGCCGTGGCCAGTGTTCCTAGGTAGGTACCTAGGTAGGTAGACGGCTTCGCTCGGGTCCTGTGTCTCTGCAGGGAGGGACAACCTGTTCAGAGCGAGGTCTCTGGTGATCAATGCGAAGCGCAGGGACGGGAATAGACGGTTTATGTCCTCATCTGGCGTTTTCTGCAATGCCAGAAACGTTGGTCGAGCTGGGCAGGGCTGGATACCTAGGTACCTACCTACGTATCTTCCTTGTCTCCGGGCGTATTACCAGCTCCCGCTCCAGTGCCGAAAGTCGTATTATTATTCCCTGTCGTGCCGTGGCGGTTACGGCCGTCTGCTCCGGCTATCCCCACGTATATTAAAAACAGGCCTTCTTTTCTGCCCTTCGCTTTGCTGCGTTCTTTTCCCTCTTCCCTCTCTTTCCTTTACCCATCCTCCTCTTCCTTGCCATTCTCCCTCCCCACTCCTCTCCTGCTTTTTCGACAGCTGACGCTGGCTGCTGCTGTTTGAATTAGCCCTCTACGTCTTTGAATGTCCCACAACTTGCTTCCTCCTGCATAGAGGGTTTCGTTCATCATGATCTCGACAAGGCTCGCGCGCGCGGGTGCGCTGGTAAGTCTCTTCCAACAGACAAGCATAGATTCCTTTGGTGGTGTAGCTTGATTCCTTGCGGATCAATGCGAGCCACTGCTTATTTCTCCTTAATCTCGCCGATTGATAACTAATTGCTCTCTTCCGACAGGCCACGAGGTCCCGTCTTGTAAGCTACCGTCATCTCCAGAACAAAGGCTATATGCAGCAGTGGCCTTGCAAGATTAGCAGTCGCTAACATGATAATTTTCCTGCAGCTGCTGCGGACCCGTGGTCTCGCCACTGTCAGCGATCCTCTGGACCAGAAGGTCGAGATGACCAACTGGGAAACGGTTAGTGGTGAACCCGTTGTGTCCCGCTATTCACGTGTCTCCGCTGTAGCTAATTATACTCTCTCGTGCGATAGGGCAACTACATCAACTACAAGTAAGATTCTCCGTTATCCGTTTTGACGGTCTCCTGGCTCTTGTCACCATCGTGCAGGGCGAACGCATCACCGGCTATCCTAGATGGATCGGATATATTGATCTGGGAAGTTGGCTAACATGACTGCCAACCCATTAGGAAGATGTCCGAGAACTTGGCTATTGTCCGTAGCCGGTTGAACCAACCCCTGACATTCGCGGAGAAGATCCTGTACTCTCACCTTGACGATCCGCATGGCCAGGATATCGAGCGCGGCAAGTCTTACCTTAGACTGCGCCCCGATCGTGTTGCCTGCCAGGACGCTACTGCTCAGATGGCTATCATGCAATTCATGTCCGCTGGCATGCCGTCTGTTGCAACTCCTGCCACTGTTCACTGCGACCACTTGATCGAAGCTCAAGTTGGAGGCGAAAAGGATCTTGAACGTGCCAATGAGATCAACAAGGAGGTCTATGACTTCCTTGCTACTGCCACCGCGAAGTACAATATCGGTTTCTGGAAGCCCGGTTCTGGTATCATCCATCAGATCCTCCTGGAGAACTATGCGTTCCCTGGTGGTCTGATGATCGGTACCGACTCCCACACCCCTAACGGTGGTGGTCTTGGCATGGCCGCTATTGGTGTTGGTGGTGCCGATGCTGTCGACGTTATGGCTGGCCTTCCCTGGGAGTTGAAGGCACCCAAGGTCATTGGTGTTAGGCTCACCGGCGAACTGTCGGGATGGACTTCCCCCAAGGATATCATTCTGAAGGTCGCCGGTCTTCTCACAGTGAAGGGTGGTACTGGTGCCATTGTTGAGTACCACGGACCTGGTGTTGACTCTCTTTCTTGCACCGGTATGGGAACCATCTGCAACATGGGTGCTGAAATTGGTGCCACAACCTCGCTTTTCCCCTTCAACGATCGCATGTACGACTACCTGAAGGCTACCAAGCGCCAGCGCATTGGTGACTTTGCTCGCAGCTATGCCAAGGAGCTGCGTGAGGATGAGGGTGCTGAGTACGACCAGCTGATTGAGATCAACCTTTCTGAGCTTGAGCCCCACATCAACGGTCCCTTCACTCCTGATCTCGCCACCCCTATCTCCAAGCTCAAGGAAGCTGTTGACGCCAACAAGTGGCCTGAGGAGGTCAAGGTCGGTCTGATCGGTTCTTGCACCAACTCCTCCTACGAGGACATGTCTCGCGCTGCGTCTATCGCTCGGGATGCTCTTGACCATGGCATCAAGTCCAAGGCTCTCTTCACTGTTACCCCTGGTTCTGAGCAGATCCGTGCTACCATCGAGCGCGATGGTCAGTTGCAGACTTTGGAAGAGTTCGGAGGTGTGATTCTCGCCAATGCCTGTGGCCCTTGCATCGGACAGTGGGACCGCCACGATGTAAAGAAGGGCGAGCCCAACACCATTGTCTCTTCTTACAACCGGAACTTCACTGGCCGTAATGATGCTAACCCGGCAACCCACGCCTTCGTCACGTCTCCGGACCTGGTCGTCGCGCTGTCGATCGCCGGTACTCTGAAGTTCAACCCTCTTACTGACAAGCTGAAGGACAAGGACGGCAATGAGTTCCTGCTTAAGCCTCCCACTGGCGCTGGTCTCCCTGCCCAAGGGTACGACCCTGGTCGTGACACTTACCAGGCTCCTCCTAAGGACCGTGCGTCGATTTCTGTTGCTGTCTCTCCTACCAGCGACCGTCTCCAGGTTCTCAGTGGGTTCCCGGCTTGGGATGGAAAGGATGCTGTTGACATTCCCATCCTTATCAAGTGCGAGGGCAAGACGACCACCGACCATATCTCCATGGCTGGCCCATGGTTGAAGTACCGTGGCCACCTTGACAACATCTCTAACAACATGCTTATCGGCGCTATCAACGCTGAGAACGGCGAGGCCAACAGCGTCAAGAACGCCTTCACCGGCAAGTACGATGCTGTTCCTGCCACTGCTCGCGACTACAAGGCCCGCGGCGTCAAGTGGGTTGTCATCGGTGACTGGAACTACGGTGAGGGTAGCTCTCGTGAGCACGCTGCCCTGGAACCCAGACACCTTGGTGGTCTTGCCATCATCACTCGCAGTTTCGCCCGTATCCACGAGACCAACCTGAAGAAGCAGGGTATGCTTCCTCTGACCTTCTCCGACCCCGCCGACTATGACAAGATCAAGCCTGATGACAAGGTTGACCTCCTCACTACCGAACTTGCCGTGGGCAAGCCTATTACCCTCCGTGTCCACCCCAAGGATGGCGCGCCATATGACGTCAAGCTTTCCCACACTTTCAACGAGCACCAGATCGAGTGGTTCAAGGATGGATCTGCCCTGAACACCATGGCTCGCAACGCTGCGGCCCAAAAGTAAATGTAATCTCGAAGGTTGTGAATTCTGAAGCGGGTGGAGTCGCTTGGGTGTGTAACTTTAGGACAGTGAAGAGGGGGCGTGAGATCAATGAGACTCCCAAAAGACTAACGGTTGTTTTTCCTTTTTTCTGGCCCTATAATTTACTACTGAGTTTGGATCGGCATCATGGATATAGTGTTTTCGTCTATCTTCAGTTGGTACAGGTTAAACTTGCATCTATATTTTTTTTCTTTTTTCTTCAATTCGGTCTCTGCGTTATGGCCTTGCCACCAACGTAGAGCTACGACAAAAGACCCAGTGATAGTGAACCATTATCTTATAGCACGGTCTGTAGCAGGAATGCGAAGCTGCCATTTTTGCTGCTGCTCCTGCGAGACGTTTCTCCTCTGGGCCACGTAGGTAAGGGCCCTTGATTGTACTATTACATACAAGTATCCGCAAATGAATTCAATTCTTAGAGCTCTACGTATGACTTCTGCCTACATAAATCAGTATTGACGGTACCAATTAAGATGAAATCCGCATAAACGCCAGTGAAATCGGAAGCACACCATCGAAGAGTAGGATTTGTCGATAGTTAACGTATTCAACCAGCGAACCGCCGACACCACCGAGCCGCCAGTACAGAATACC